>CAJNIZ010034980.1:0-23571 GCA_905231905.1 Symbiodinium pilosum
GCCAGCAGCAGTGGCTCCTTTGGCCTCTCAACTGGCTGCTGCACTGGCAGCACATGGCCCAGCAGTGGCCACTGGTGCTGCTGCTGGTGCTGGTGCTGGTGCTGGTGCTGGTGCTGGTGGTGGCTGCGTTGGTGGTGGGCCTCGGGGTACTCAGAAGATCGTAGAAGGGATGTACTGGCAGTATAGTTTCAGATGTAGTTTCCAGAATGGTAGTCAGAGCAGAAAGCAGGGCCCAACACAAATTTGCTCGCAGCCTGCACTAGCAAGGTCGCTGGTCAACAGCATAGGTATCCCTGCCCCGGGATGTGCAATCTGAAACGTGCCTGTGGGATTCCCATTGGCGACTACGTCACGGAAAAGGCACCTGATTCCTGAGGATAAGAAGGAGCTACGCGTGGACGAAAGAAGCGTAGATGCATTGGATCGGAGATAATTCGCGTGCCTTTCGACTTTGAGCCTTCAAATCTCGTCCCACGACAGCGAGGTTTGAAGGGGAGTGAAAGCTTGCCTTGGTATGTTATCAGAGCGACTGTGGCACATAGGGAAGGCTCACAATGTGCCTGCCCTTTCAGGGCCTACGGTACCATTTGTGCAGTAGAAATGCTTCTGAGATGCTGCTGCCAGCAAGTCATGAGCATAAGACAGCATGCTGGTGCATACCGTAGGACTACCAGTATTTTGGTCCTAGATCCCTTTTATACTTGTGGTATACTGAAATAGACCTCATGGCATTGGTCAGCAGGGAGGCTTTTATGTTACCTTCAGTTTCTGAGCACATGCCAGCGCCTCCATCTTAAAATAGTTTCCAGAAATGAAGAGTTTTGATATGGACCCTGATGCTCTAGTCCTTGTGGGGTCCTAGTTTTGAGAAGCCACCCAGAACCCCTGGGAGTTATCGGAAGTTTGTCGTTACATAGTCCAGCCTGGGTTTCAACAATGTTTGCCGCCTTTCCGGTGCGTTGCTTTGCTGCTGCTCAATGTGAAGAGTCTGACGGACTGGACTTCTCATTTCAACGCGAGATAGATCAGTGCAAAGTTTACGCATCTCGAGGTAATGAGTGTGTTCAGAATCACGGGCGTCGTGTGTCAGCTATTTAATGACGTTACGTATGACCCGGGCAGTCCGTCTGTGTTGCGCCGTGAGCCCCAAACGCAGCGCAACAAAAAAGAAAACCCCAAATCCAAAAGTGCCAACAAAAAAAGCCTTCCTTTTTGGATACCGTGCACCCGGAAATCTCTATAGCTTCATCCAGCACAGATCCTTGCAAAGCCCCGTAATGCTCTCAGCCCAAACCCTAAAAACAGAGCTTGGCTCGCTGCCTATGCCTTTGCAGTTGCTCTTGCATTTAATTCGGGAGCCAGATTTCTGAGGATGAGGCAGCCTTCTTTAAGTGAGCTATAGTCTGGGGAGTACGTGAGCTATAGTCTGGGGAGCAACTTATGGGTTGTCAAGGGGGATACAGGGAGTTTAGGCTATAGCCCATGTGGGAGTTTAGGGTTTTAGGGTTTGGGGCCTACTTGTTCGGTTACTGTATTTGAATGCGCATATGCCGGAGTTCCAACACGGGCTTTGCTGGGACGTTCGTTTGCCCTATAGAAGCCTGTATAAGATCCAAATAGAATCACCATAGTTTCCATTTAGTTTTATCAACCCTAAACCTTGAGATAGGCTTCAAGGTTCCTTGTTGAGGTTGGGTAGGTTGAGTACTACTCTAGGTGGAGGGAATTTGGCACACACCTGTAAAGCCCCAATATTGGTCAAAGTTGTATTTTGGGGGGTACGAAGTGGTGAAGGGTGTCTTCCATCCACCGTAAGATTTTGCATGTTTTCTGGGTTTGAGAGCTGTAGGGTTAAGAGCAAGTGGCACTGGCAGAAGGCTAGGGTCTCATGAGGGGATATACTGATAGAACATCTAGGGATATATCCTGAAATATGAGAATAGCGGAGAATCAAGGAATCAAAGAATCACATGAAACATGGAAGATGAAGTGGACGGTCTCGTAAGGGGGTTTATGGCATGTGCAGCTACTTATGGATGAGGAGAGGTAGTGGGCATTCTTAAGGCTTTCACCATGATTCTCAAGCCTCATGATGTCATACCCTAAACCCTAAAATGGAACAGCAGGGCATGTGCTTGTCCGGTCTGGTGGTAGGGTGCATCGGCTGCTACCTTGGCGGTCCATGCAACTTTGGAGACATGACCTCTCCGATGGACTCGTTATAGCCTGGCGGCTTCCAAAACCTTTGCATGGTTGTTTATAGGGTTTAAGGGTTTAGGGGCTTAGGGTTTATAGGTTTTAAGGGTCACTATGCAAGGGTGTAAGTGTTTAGGGCTTAACAGTTTAGGGTTTGGGACGCTACATGCACAATGTACCTGCAGAAGATGAAGGAGCTGATGCATGCACATGCCAGATATGTAACACATGTGTAGCAGTGTTAGCATTGGTGAGGTGCCACAATGAGGGAGCAGCTTGATTCTAACACTGCCTCCTGTCTTTGGTCAGGTTTCCTCTAGCCTTTTTACCCCCGTGGTAGACAGCCACCTGGTTCGGAAGTAAATTCATACGCAATTTAAGGGCTCCCTTTTCGTGAGTCATGTTTCGGCCAAGGCACACGCGAAGCCTTGTGTGCAGATCTAGTTTTCAAACAGTAACTCAGTACGTGGCTCTTTTTCGGGAAAAAAACTACATCTTCACACCCATGGTTAGGCAATGACAATGACCGAGTTTTGGCAGCTGGTAGGGAAAAGAGGACCCTCGGGGGGGCAATGTCCTGCCGATGCCTGGAAGATTCAGATTGCGAGGAGCTCCAATACAAGGAAAATAAAATGGAAACTACTACATGAATATTATAGTAGTGTAGATATTGGGGTTATTTTGGGGTAAAGGAAAATAGAATGGAAACTGCCATGCTAACACAATGATCTATCCAAATCAATGTCAATCATGTACGCCACAAATGATCGAGAACTTAGTTTGCAGAATCACAAATCATTTTTTCCGACGTTGGTGGTTCATGGCTAGCACGCTGCTATCCAGATTATGGAAGGTCGTACGGGCCGTGCAGACTTTTACACTTCGAGACTATGAGCGGTTCAGAAAGGTGTTCTGCCCTCTTGAACGTTTATTCAATAAAATCGTGAGTAATAGCGGCTTACTGATTAGATAGGCCCCTCTCATGACTTTCTGGCAACAGGTATCGGGAGGAACGGAGCTCTGTCTGCTCTGGCACACGTCCGGAGGGATTTAGTCGGGAAACTTTCGCGAACATCTGTCGAAGCCAGAACTTCGTGCGGTCACATTTCTCCAAGGAGGGTTTGCTCAGATACATATTCCGGATACATAATTCCTGGATGACGTGCGGCAAGGAAGCGAAACCTTGACAATTTGACCGCAAATTCGTGCTTTATTCCCACCTGACGGTGCGCCACGGGAGTAATAGAGACACCCGTGCAGTGGACCAGCCTCTTTATGGCGGAAATCGTCCGTCTCCTTTCCCCAAAGGCCTTCTACACGTGCGTTGGAGAAGAGATCTTGGGTACTACAAGGTTGTCATGCAAGGATGTTTACTTCCCCTTTTTTTGGGGGGGTGTTTAGGATTACAGTATCCTTGGGTCCTATATTGGGGTCCTCCTTTTTATGGAAACTGTACTGCAGGCCTGGGAAGGGAAAGTTTGAGTCCACTGCTGTGCGCACACCCGCGTTCTTTATACAGTTACATGGCAGCCTACCTAGAAGGCAGGAAAATAGGTGTCGACATCGAACTGCTCTGCTGCGTATGGCACCGCCGGGGTCGACTCAAAATCATCACAAGCAGATTGCTCAGCTTGAAAAATACTCGAAATAAGATGGCCATCGGATTTGTTTATCACAGGCCCTAGTTACGGATACAGTATCATTTCGACATTTGTTCGTTGAACATGTTAGATGGGGCTTTGCCGTCCTTCCTGGTATCAGAGACCAAAGATGAGGCGGAGATTCTCGTAGGCGGCGTTTGTTGTTGTGTTTTGCTGTTGCTGCTCTAACAGGTCCTCTGAACTCATATGACTTGTTGGCTTGCCCAAGGGATTGCGGTTGGCGCAAGGAACCCAAAGCTATTCTTCATTGCGAAAGGATTCCTGCAAGGCTATTTTGCACTGCCCCTGTCTTTGCTGTAGGAATGCGCATTTGTCCAAGCTGTTGTCCTCTCGTCTGCCTTCGTGCAAGCAAGCCCTGCTCTGCGCAAGCAGAAAGAATTGCAAGTAGGAGACCCGCCTGATGGATTTACAGACTGTATATCTTATTCTCAGGAAGGTATGTCATCACTTCATGGCACGCGCGTGTTCGGATGAGGTCGTCCTGAGGGCTATCATTGTGCCTCATGGAGCTGAGCGCATGACTTTTGACTGTGGGTGTCTGAAGCCTGAGCCGGATTCATAAACCTGCGAACATCCGGCCCCGAACGTTGGTGAGTCCAGCCACCGCTTTTGCAGCATGCCAGGACTGAGCTCCGTTAAGGGCTCTTGCCAGTGTATTGACACATGACTTCAATGAAATGCACTGCTGGTTTGATATCATCGCAGTTCTGGCAGACATGATTTTGCCATACCATGATCTTTCCAGACACGACCATTACTAGGCTGCTGTTAGGGAACTCAGATCAAGTCACCATGGAGAAATACATATGCATGTATTATGGAGTGACGCTCCTTCTTCTGCTAAGGCTTAGCATGGGAAAGGCGTCTGAGGCACAGCTCTCGCCTCAGGTCTGTAGCACTGTTGCACACACACGCCCCGCCCTCTGTGATTCATATGGTCTAAGGAGAAATATGGGCCTCTGATATGGGCCCTTCGGCTGTTGGGGGGGATTCCAGGGACCCTCATGGGTACATACAGGGTTTCTGGTAGGTATATAAGGATCCCAGGCTTAAGGGCCGATACTAGGGGTGGTGGTTCCAAGAACTAGGAGCCCCTTTTTTGGGGATCTCCAAGGTAAGTAAGGGGTAGCATTATAGATAGTATAGTAGGGTTTCGGGACCCCCAACGGAATCCCCTCAAGCCGATGCTTCGTCTCGAGTCTGAAGGGACGAATTCGGGTACCTGCACGATGCGAGGAGGATTTTGAGACTTGTCTCACGGTAGCTAATGTTGGTCTCTTTCTTGGGGCACTCTTAAAAACGTATGTCACGTCCTTCGCTATTTTGGGTAATCAGCGGGGATCATCGTTTTGACAACCCTCTTAATAGTGGCAGAGCTTGCCTCACTCCGTCTTGAGCACCGCGAAGATAATCGCATGAAAACAGCTTCTTATCCGTAGCATGTGGTTTAAAGCATTGGTTTCTGTTCAGAAGCCTCCCCCAAACTGGCAACATGGAAGCTCAGAGCCTCTGTAGTTTCAGAATAAAGTCTTCTTAGCCTTCAAGAGCAACCCAAATAGTCTCCAGACTCTATACCCAAACCCCTGTAAATCCTTTATAATCCCAACATTCTCCACGGTCCCTAGCTACGCTCAGTTCTGCAAAGAAAAGGCAGGCAAAAGCTCGGCAATCTAACCACTCAGGGCCAGCTACATCCAAGCCGTCAAAAACGACCCCGTGACGGAGAGCTACCTGGTTTCTTGGTCCCCTTAATTGGGGCCATGTCATCAGGACGACTTTGTTATGGAGGTTGTTGGAGGAGTGCTGATTTTGATGTGTGCGTGCGTCTTGAGGCCTAGCTCATGAGCATATATCTCACGCAGGTAGCTGTTGCTGTGTCGACAGTTTCTGTTGGAGTCAACATAAGTTCGAATTGCACCAGAACTCAGTTCTAGGGCTAAGGACTTCTGATGTCTGGGGCTTGGCAGGTGTGGTTGGCCTTGGCTTATTTTGGCTGTGCTGGGACTCACAAACTTGGCCTGGCTGTTAGACAAATCAAGTTTGCAGCTACGCTCCGAACCTTGAGACCTCAACAACAGGATGACAGTTCTGACAGAATCATGAAGGGGTTGACAATGTGAAGGCTTTTGGTATCTTTTGGTGTCCGGCCTGCTGTGGGGTCTACAGTTTAGGTTAAGACTTGGGCCACGGGATTGTCAGGGCTAAGGGCTTGCAGCTGTCAGTTGCTAGCGAGCGGAAATTGAGCTGCATTCCCAAACAGCCATGCCCCTACCGGGTCTTTACGTAATCTCCCCACAAAGTACCTGTCTTCCTGCTGTCCCCTAACCCCCACCATCCTAGTTCCCGATGCTATGCACCCGCAAGCCCAACCGATTTTCACAACCCTAAACCCTAAAACTTAAACCCTAAGTAGTACTTTCCATTGTCTTTTTCATTATCTCAGTATAACCCCAATAACATACCCAATATTCTATCTACTTTAAGGGGGACTATATCCCTAAACCCTAAACCCACCCCCTGATTGAGGCCGGCCTCAGCAAGGCCACAGAATCTCTGATGCAAGGTGCCGGCCTAGCTCCCTCCCCCGTCTAAGGCAAGTACAAGAGGGGACTTACCATGTAGAGACCGCTTCTAAGCCTTGTATAGCCCTTACATACCTCCCCCAATATAGGCCCCCATATACTATAATCCTTATGGGGATCCCCAAAAAGGTACCTCTAATTTTGGGAAAGCCCCACATAGACATTCACCCAATTGGAAACTACCCTCTTGAAGTTGGTCCTAATCCTACTCCAAAGCAGCTGGCAGCTATGAGTCTTTCGCTGGGCTACGCCTTCACCTTAACAGGTGTCTCCTAAAAGAACAGCGCTTAGGGTTTGTAGGGTCTATATTGGGATCATGGAACTGAAAAGAAAATGCAAGCTACTATAGGGTCTAGGCCCAAAAACAATCGAAGAGAAGCACCGGGTTTGGATCACATAGGAGAAGTTCTGGATGTGGGAATGGGGCCGGCTTGAACATTTTAGGGGCATTCAGCTCTGGTGGCTTTCAGCTAGAAAGTTCACTTGGTTCTGAAGTCATGCATTGGCTTGCAATGCTGCGTTGTGACCCTGGCAGATCAGAAACAACTCCCAGCAAGTAAGTTCTGTTATATGGGCTATGGGGTATATCTGCAGGCAAATTCAGGCAGAAGGGGCTACTGCCTGGTCCTTAAATAATATCTCTCATATCATGGTCCTAGGGTTCCTCCTATGAGTGCAGTATAGGAGACGTCAAGTAGACTTCAACATGGCATTGGTAATCATTTAGATTCCTGCATAAGCACGTGTGCGAGCTCAACCTGGAAGACCGCTTTTCGGCAGTGCTGCGTATTGTCCGTGGCATCCGTCAGAACTTTGCGCATGGGCCAGTGTGAGGACCACACGCCTTGTGGTCATTATGTTTTTTCAGGGTCTAGAAATGAGTCCACAATTTCTACACACGGGTCTATTCCGCTACTCATGGCTGTGGGACCACCTACACTACAGTATACGAGGGGTCTGCGTGGCAGGAATATTCTAATGTTAGCAGTATGGGCGCTACCCCTTAAACCCTAATGGCCTAAGCTTAAAACCCCTAACCCTAAAACGCTGAACGCTCAAACCCCCTAAACCCTGAAGCCTAACCTTAAACCACCTAAACCCTAAAGGCTTAAACCCTCTAAACACTCAAGCCCTAAGCTTTAAACCCCCTAAACTCTAAACTCTGAACCCCCCCTAAACCCTGAAACCGCCTAAACCCTAAAGCCCTAAGCTCCTGTGGCTGGAGGGAAGTCGGCCGCAGATCGCCAGAGCGAAGCGGACCTCAAGAAAGCCAAAGGCCTCCAGCATTGAAGGAATCAGGGTTTCAGGATTTAGGGTTAAGGGATTTAGGGTTTCAGAGTTTCAGGGATTTAGGGTTAAGGGATTTAGGGTTTCAGGGATTTAGGGTTTAGGGATTAGGATTAGGGATTTAGGGTTTAGGGTTCCAAGATTTAGGGTTCAGAAAGTAAGAAGGGAAAAGAAATGGAAACCTCTATATACTATTTGGGGTTTAGGCGTTAAGGTTTAGGGTTTAAGGTTTCAGGATTTTAGGTTTAGGGTTTAGGGCGGGGATAAAGGGTTTAGGGGTTTATGGGTTCTGATCATCTGGTACTACAAGGCATTATATTGGAGCCACATAGGGGCTACAGCGTTAAATTCGCATTTGCAGTGGAATAGTCCCCGTTAAGTAGATAGAATATGGAATTCTCCAAAACCCGAAGAAGATCCCCATATGTCCCATACATACTCGATATCTACTTAAGTGGGATCCTAAACCTTCAACCGTAAACCTTACGTCCCAAACCCTAAACCCTAAACCCTAAACCCATGGCAGGTTGCCAAAGTATGGTTCTTGGGTGCCAATGAAAGTACGGCCCCTAATACGGGGGGGGGCGAGGCACCCCACAACGGCCCGTTTTTCAGCAAACTACCCTAAGCCCTGAACCCCTAAAACCCTAAACCTCATTTGGGCCAAGCCCTAAACCCTAAGTAGCAGTTTCCATTTTCTTTTCCATTATCCCTATATAACCCCAATAGAACCCCAAAATTACCCCAATGGGTACCTATAGTTTAGGGAGCCCAGGGGTATGGCTGTCCAGGCTTTGGGGTTTAGAAGGTTTAAGGTGTTGAGCTTGGAGTGACATTGAAGTGCCAGTCCAGATTTTGGGCTGTCCTAATATGGTACCTCTAAAGGGGAGATAGGGGGTTATTTAGGGATCTATAGAGTTTGGGGTTTAGGGGGTTTCCCATTGGGGGGTCCACATGATCAACCCCTAGACCCTAAACCCTAACCCCTAAACCCTAACCCCTAAACCCTAAACCCTAAACCCTAAACCGTGTGCGGGTTCGGGGTTTAGGCTGCAGGCGCTGGGCCATGAGGCAGTTTGTCAAACCTGCCCCGGTGTAAGGTAGGACTTGTGTTGTGGTTGGGTTACTCCAGAATAGGGATTTAGGGTTTAGGGTTTAGGGTTTCGGAATATTGTTTAGCAGTTCTATACATGCATCTACCGTATGTCACTGCATTTGAGTCTATATGCCTCCCCTCCCTTAACCCTTAAACCCTAAACCCTACCACCAAATACGTACAAGCTTAACCTGTCAGATATCCAGTCTGGAGATTGAAGACTGGAAGGTGCGAGCTCCTTTTTCAGAAGTAATGTAGATTCATGATTTCATTAAGTTATATAGGGATTATAGGGTATATATTGGGGTTATAGAGGTATAATGGAAAAGAAAATGGAAACTACTACTTAGGGTTTAGGGTTTAGAATTAGGGTTGCACTGGGGTTATATTGGGATAATGGAAAAGAAAATGGAAACTACCATAATGGGCTACATAGGGATTATAGGGTATTTAATGTAGACCCATGATTAATAAACCCCTTCCTTTTCAGGGCCTTAATAGAATCCCTATCATAATCCATATTAAGGGGAGGGGGTTTATTAATCATGGGTAGGGGTTACCCTGGGAGAATCACTTTAGCCTGTCAAGTTCCAATTTACGTCTTCATTTGTCGAGCTCCAAATGGTAGTTTCCAGAATCGGGGGACCCTAATGTAGATTGCAAGATACTAGAACCCTCGTGCTAGGGACCCCCAAAGAAGTTTGGAGTTTCAAAACGAGCTTCAAAGCTTTAAGATTCTAATCTGAAGATGGAAGACTCTCAGAGATGATCCGGTGAGGTTGCCTCATGGCCATCTCTGAGCCCCTACATACCTTAAGTTTCCTCTTCTGGGCTTCTGGTAAAGAACTTAATTAGTTTCAGTGACTATGTTGGGGAGGCCATATTAATTGCTATACACACACATATGTATGTATGTATTATGGTAACTTGCTTTAAGTTACTGAACAGCAACGCAGTCTTTTTCGGCTTAAAGTCTTGGCTTTATCAAATGAAGGTTGAAGACCCACCTGTCCAAGAACTGCAGGATCTGCAAGTCCTACGGGTGGACAGGCGTAATCAATGTTTGGGAGGTGCATTCTGATTGTGGCGATGACGGCAGCCGAAGCATTGACAGAAGTGCTTTGCAAGAGTTACTCCTTGTTGCATTGGTCTCGCAAAATTCAGGCACGAGAGTAGCCGAGAAAAGCATGAGTCTGGTGCCCCAAGACACATGCCCAAAACATCATGTGATTCCACGCCATACTGGACGCAGTGCAGCCCCACTTTCCCCCTGTCCGTGGTGGGCGGACTGAGGGTCAGATTCTCCAAGAAAGACTTAGCGCAGGACTTGTCGTCGCTCCCCGCGCCAGAGCAGTCCCGAACCCAAGTAATTACTTGACAATGTCCTAAACCCTGCCAGAAAGACTTCTGGCTTATGCATTGGATGCTAATGCATGGCAGGCAAGGCAGACTGGTTTTATCAACTTTGGAGGGTCAAGGCTAAGCCTGCGGCCATGAAGTTTCCTGTGCTCTTTCTGCTGTTGTGGCAGCATGTCGCGGCACAGAGCAACGGCGTATCTGCCCTGCAAACAGGTACTAATAGGGTTTCGGGTACCAAAAGGGTTCCAATGTGGCAGGTGTGACTGCTGGCTAGTGTGAGGATGGACCAGCTTGGGAGAGGTTGCTGAGGTTCAATTCAGCTAGTCTGACTTGCTTGGACTTGCCGCAGATTTGCCTTTCGGCTTGTCTCTTGACATGCTGGCGCATGTTAATACCGTGCTGAAGCTTTGTGGAATGCTGAGGGGGCTTGTAGGCGCTTTGATGCAAGGGCTCCTGTATTCCAACCCTACACCTTACTTAAACCCTAAACCCCAAACGCCTAACCCCTCACCCTGTACCCCAACCTCCAGGCAGCAGGCCTTAGTAGGATAAGGTTGCACTGGCGAATTTCCGCGATGTGAAGGTCATTAGGAAAGGCGATTCGGAGTTGGCTTCAGGCTTACGAGAATTTGCAACAGGAGGTTGAGAGTTCAGGTAGATTGGATTCCACATTGGATCTTCGAACTGTGACCTTTTTGAGCCACGAAGCGCGTTCAATTAGAACAGCCAGTGGGCCCATACTTCCAGCCGTGGGGCACAGCGAGGTCTGTCTCAAAAACTCCTGAAATAGCAAAGCAGTAGGAAGTACATAGACGGCAGTGTAGAGGGCCACCAGCAAAGAGCAACCCATAATTTTTACACACCCTACGTACCTACATACATACATACATACACACACACATATATATATATATGTATTTATACACATGAATACAGGCATATATCTGGATTACAACCGTGGCGCTTTGTGCCTAAACCTGCTTAGGCCTGGGAGTGCCCCTGCATAAGCAACAGCTCCGCCATCTTTGAGCAGATCCGGCTAAGCGTGGTTGCCCCTTGGACTCCTTAAAAGTCATAGTATGTAAGGTGTACGTTTGACTCCCTTTGCCTACAGCTGGAGGGGTATGTATCAGAATAATAAGAAAGGGGTCAAATCTACTAAATGGAGCCACATGTCAAAACGCACGGCCTTCAGGGCTGAGGAACTTCAGGGTGCAAGGTGTTAAGGCTTCAGTGTTGGTGGGTACAGTTTAGGCGCTGCCTCTCCCTGTCTTGAGGCAGATTCTGAAGAGGCGTAGAAGAAGAAGTAGTAGTAGAAGGAGGGGGGCTTTAACATCCAGGAGGGGGTGATGGAATAATTGGATGTCAGAGGTGGAGATCTTAAAGCTGCTTTGCCATGCAATCGCATACGCATGCTCCAAAGCTAAGCGTCCACTTGGTGAGCCATGTCTCACAGTGATTCAACGTGTTTTTGCTGGTAAAGAGTGCGCGTCCGGCAGAAGATTTTTTCACCCAAAGCCTTCAGTGGAATTGCGATTGCTGATTCCCTGCTCTGATTGCTGCTAGTACGACTGAACTTGCGTAGCAAGACAATGGGCTAGAAGTAATCAGTCTTGCTGCTGTTGCAATCTTGGCGTGCATCCACAGATGCCTTTCTCCAAGAGACAAACTTCATTCTTGACCTAGGCATCCTCTACACCCACATCCGCACAATTCTAAGCCAGGGATCGATAGATTTTGCCTCTCGCACTTCCTCTGCCAGCGTGGCGATCAAGCCGTATTTTCTTCAGAGCTATCTGGTAGTTTCCTAAGTTAAGGGGACCCCAATATAGACCCCAATATACTATAATCCTTATTATGGGTACCCCCTGAAAGGCAAAACTATCCATCAACCAACCAGCCTGCTTAGCAGTATCACTCCCAAACCTCATCGAAAGCATTTCCGTAAACCCCGGGCGTTTAGGGTTTAGGCTTTAGGTATATGAACCTTACAAGGGATTATCGTAGATTCGCAGACTTCTGATTCTTACATCTTATTCTTGCAGTTACGTTTTCTGAGGGATTCAACTTCAGGCAATCCTTTCATCCCTACCCAAAAGCCCTAGAGGTGACCTGGGAGTATGCCAACTTTCTTTAGACAATGGAGCTTTCCGAAGATTGGGGGCCCTTTTCTGGAGATCCTTAAGTGGCTTGTCTCACACCCTAAACCGTATATAACCCCTATCTAATCCCTATATAACCCCTATACTCCCCTTTAAAGGTACAACAGGAGGCCCCGGTTGCGTGGGCGTATCCATTTGAGTGTGAAACTTAGATCAAGGCCATGGGGCTTCCGGTGGACTACGGTACCACCGGGTGCAAGGCCCATGATCTAGGCGGGGTGGATGTCTGAAACAGCTGTCCTTGGGCCTGCTTGCAAGGGGTGTAAGGATTAGGTTTTGCTTCCTTGTAGGGGGAGTGATCCCTAGGACTATCCCTGTGAAAATCATAGGATTTCTACATCAGTTGTGTGTTGCCCATCTTCACTCCCTCCCTTCGCCTTAGCCACTACACAGTTTAATGGCAGGCTACGCTCAGGGAGGCTGCTTTCCTAGCCTTTTGTGTGTGCGTGAATAGCAACACCGCCGTTTCTGTCAGTCCTAGAACTGAGGAGAAGCAGGTTGTTGGAACGTCGACTTACTTTTAGCATATTAAACTAACATAACACCCTCCGGCAAACCTCAGTGCACCAAGTACGCACATACCAGCATGGAAATGAGCCATGTTTCGTAAGAACTTCCAAACCTGCCAAGCGAGTCTCGAAAAGAGAAATGCCTCCTGCTTGACTATTGTGACGGCCTGTTCTGCTTCTGTCATAAGCGGAGACCCAACATGTTGAAAGTCATGCATGTGTGCTCCAGGGCCTTAATGGAGTAGGTGGCGTGAATATTAGACTCACCTTCACAAGGTCGTAAGAAGATGGCCTGTAGCTTTGTGGAGCAATGCTAACAGAATGTCTCAGTTTCCAGATGACCAAGGCTTTGCAGGGACTACGAAGAAGTAGCCTGCCATGTAACTCCTATAAAGCATTATGAGAAAGAAGTCCATCCCCCTCTCCTGATTTCTATCTTTTCCTACTCATTAGGACTGCCAACACCATGATTAGCAACGCACACGCTACTTTCATGTCATGCACCATGTGAAACCAAAACCTGGAGCCAGGACAGTCCTACTTCGGCTGCGAGGACAACCGCGCATCGCACTGTCCAAGCGAGTGGTGCGGCCTGACTCAAGAAGCTGCAGTGCTTTTAGGATGTTCGGGTTCGCATGGATTTAGGGAACGACTTTCTAGATCTTCGGTCGTAGGACTTTCGCGCTTGTGAGTTAACTCGAGGTTTGCAGGAGTTCAGGCTCTACTGTTAGCATGTGAAGTTTCGGGCTGACATGGTTGCAGCGTCAGCGACTGGCTGCAAGCTAGACGTACTCACTCAGTCTCCTGATGCATTGCTCCTCGACGTACTTACAACGGATCATGAACCTGCATACCAGGCCCGTCTCGCATGGCATGTTCGTTTTCGGTAGCGACAACTAATAGCTTGTGACTTTCCCAGGTCGGACTTCGTATGATTCGTACCTAACTGAGCCGAGTAGCTAGGATTTTTCTTCCAGACGTAGTTAATCGCTTGCGTCCAGCAACTTCCGCCAGCTGCAGCATAATACCGTGCTCTATGAATATTTCAGCGTGGCAGTGCTCAATATCATGTGCTGTCCATGTGGTATCAAACCGATTCAACGCAATTTCAATCATGAGCTCTTCTGGGAAGGTGGATTTGGAAGCTTTGGGGTTAGCTTTGCCCAGGATATGCTGCGTTCTGGGGTGCAAGCGCCACCGTTGTGATGCATAACTGCCTAGATGACCGTACGCTATGTGCATCCACGCAAGGTGAAACAGTTGCTACGATTGCTAACAGAGAATAGACTTGATGGTTTTGACAGGACCTAGTTGGTAGAAAGAGAGCTGCTGCGGCAACGGGCCACTAAATGGTAGCGCAGGTTATGCGACAGCTTGTCAAACTTATGGCTAGTGTAGACCCGCGATTGATAAAACCCCTTCCCCTTGATAGGGCTTGTAAAGCAGGGATCGTAATATCAAGGCCCTTGAACGGAAGGGGGTTATCAATCAGGGGTCTGCAATTCCGCTACCTCATGGGAGTATGACTGTAAACGACCTGAACCCTCTGAAGAGCGCCCCGTAACAGGGGTGGGTTTCAAAATAGTTCTTAATGTTTTTCCCTCAATTCCTATATAATGTCTTACAGTGCCTCCAAACCTACCTTATACCCTACACCTACACCCTGTGCCCTAAAACCCTGAACCCTAGTCGAGTGAAAGCAGACCAGGCTTTGTGGACATGACCTTGTGCCTGTCCGCACTTCAGCAGCTTGTAGGGGTAAGGCCAGCGGCTAAGATCCTAGGCTCAGAGAATAAAACGGATGTCGGGGCTTAGGAATTTCAGGCTGCGTTGGGCGATGCCAGCGGCCATGTATATCCACAGGACAGTTTGTGAACTCGAAAATCTGTGTCGCGCAGTCCTTCAGCTCGGCGTTTGGAAGGAATTCACCAGAACTCAACTGGGGACGCATGTTTTCTGACGCCGGACGCTTGAAACTTTCTTCTCCGAGTCCGAAGCCCTGAGGGCTCTGCCTTCCTGATCTGCAAGCTAGTATATGGGTTGTTCTCAACATGATTTGGTTATGGATTATATTACGGCACCTAATATTCAGGGGTACCAAAATGGGGCCCTAATATTGGGAACCATCCATATCATGGCAATTATATTACTCTATTGTCAGATGAGAGGGTGGGAGGGGAGTACAGGGCAAGAACTAGTAAGCATTATATTTAGAAGAGTAATAATAATGATGATGAGAATCATGCTAGTAATATTGTTAAGAACCACAACATCAATACTGATATTCATAAACTGCAATAGAAAGCGTTTGGTGCTTTGGAGTGACTTCTCCTTTTCAGGCCCTTGTGCCCTAGTATGGCATGCTGGCCTCTACATCTCTACGTCCCTGAAGAGCCCCTGTGTGTCCCCTATATATCCCTAGAGACCCTTCGTCCCTGCGTAGCCCCTGTGTGTCCCCTGTATATAACCCCAAAAAGGCCATGACAGGGATTACGTCGTGCTCTTTCAGCCCGTGCCTCACTTGGCTTTGCAGGCGAAGCCCCATTTCATACTAGCGACACCCACCATGACAAGGATCTAAGGTTCCACGCGCAATAGTCAAACTAATACATATTTTTGGGACAGACAAAAAGTGCAGGGAGTGCCAAGACATCCCAAGACAGATGGTTTGGGAAGCGACGTCTAAGAGATGTTGCGTCATTTGGATTGCTTCGAATCCTTTCCATGTCAAGCCCAGACCCCCAACGCTACTGTGGTATATCGGGTTGTTAGAGGATAATGGAAAGGAAAATGGAAACTACTATAGTATGTTGGGGTTATATAGGGGTAATGTTTGTTTTCTACTAAGGTCTTGATGGTCAGTTCACATCCCTAGAAAGTGCTACAAAAGCTGCAAGACCCCGGACCTTATGCCCAGAGCCGTACACCCTGCAGACCAGACTCCAAAGTCCAACTGTGAAGTTCAAGCATCCTCATTACAGGGATCCCTACCAGACTGCCAGGGGCCTTCTCCACAACTCAAAAAGCAAAAATCCTTAGCCCTAACAAGTCCTGAATGCCATACCCTAAGCCCAATTTGCATTTGCGACGGTAGTTTTCGGAATTTCTTGCTTTGTGGTTGGCCGTGCAAGCCTCGAAGGCCTCCACATCCTTTGCTGTGAATGGTGGAATGGGTTAACAGCAGATTTCTACAGATGTTATTTTTAGTGGACTCTGCCGGGAAAGCTAAAAGCATCATTTCCAGTGTTGCACACTAAGCAAGTATAAGTACTGTATAGGTAATCTCCCAGGTGCCCCATGGATGAGAACCGCTGCAAGGCGGCTGGCGGCTCACTGGGAAGCAGTGCTTCACCCTACTGCCGTGCCTCTCTCAAATGAGTTAACCACCTGCTGCTCAAGTTCAGTGTTTATGTGGGGGTCCTTTTATGTAGGCCTTGTATGAGTGCATGCGGGGGGATATAGACTTTCTGGCTTATAGTCCCCCTAAAGTAGGTAGAATATGGGGTATATGGGGATCTTATTATAACATACCCAAAGCCATATTCTATCTACTTTAAGGGGGATTATTAACCCTAATAATCCGCACATATTCCCTAGTTTCCATTTCATTTTCCATGTTCTTTTCCATTTGATTCTCCATTATTGGAGTAATATCTACTTAAGGGGGACGATATGGCTTGAGGTTCACATCTACAGTCGAAGTGTAGGCTTGAAGCCTTCGGTTTCGAGCACTTGAGCCGTTGGCCAGGGAGACTTTGGGGGGTTTACCAAAAGGAGGGGTACCCTTTTGGGAGTCCCTACAACAAGGATAATTTAGTTTGGAGTCTATTTTGAGCTACCATTTGAGTTCATCTTTGTGATTTCCCATTCTTGAGAAAAAGGCGCTATTGGTTAATTTTTGGCTGTCATTGCCTTCGTTCTAACTCCTGCTCGCAGTGCGGGTGCTTGTTTTGCCCAAATGTGCTGGCCGTGTTCGGTAGCAGCAGCTGCAGTGACGGTGCTTGTGGGTATGGGGTGCACTTGTGCCGTGCAGCTTGAGGTCGTCTTTAGAGCAAGGGAACCACGAAAGTGTACTTGATCAAGGTCAGTCTAGCTGCTTTGGTCATTTCCTGTTGGACACGCTTTATGAGACCCATGGTTCCGACAATACCGCGAAGAATCCACCAATCGATTTCTGGCCCATATATGAGGAGCCTCGCGTTATCCAGTCGTTGTCCCGTATCTAGTCCTGCTGAACCCTTATACGAAAGAGATTCTTGCGTTCTGGGTTTAAGGCAGCGGCGGGTGGGAGTCGCCCATAATATGATAATATGTTCCCTTCATTCCTTCCGACTCCTAATCCAAGGAGGGCATATTCATGCTCCCCGAGATCCCGGAGGTTATTTGAGCTATAGTCTAAACTCCTTTAAGGGTGGTTATATAGGGATTTGTATAGGGGACTACTATAGGGGATATTACGGGGGATACTAGGAGTTTAGACTATGGCTCATTTGTAGTTTAGAGAAACTGCCAAGTGAGGAACTCGGCCGACAAACACCTACACGCTGGAGAACATTTCGTCACCAGTTCATTATAGCTACGACCCTCTGGCAGCATCCTTTTCTGCTCTCCCGTGGGGCATTTTCTTGAAGTTACATCTAGGACCCTGGTGGGGTTTGGGCGCTTTTCCAGCCCCGAAAACAGGGCAGGGGTCGCTGTCAGGATTGTGCAGGCTTGTTCTGAGACACTCCCGCCTCTAAACATGGGTCCAAAATTCTGATGACTTCCTGCGACTTCCCTGCAAGTATCTGATCAGGATGGGGTCGTTCATCGGGATGCGTTCAGACGGGGGCTGCATTTTCTGCCCAGGCCACACATGTCACTGGGTAGGCCCCTGGGATATTTAATATTTCCTTAATGGCTTTAATTTGGGACCATATATACTAATATTTTTCAATGGGTTTTAGGGGCCAACCTAGGTCAGGACACTTAATCATGAGCCTGAAAGATGAGAAAAAAAAATAAAGGCAGCCTGGTCCTCAACAGACTTCGGAGTCCTGTAGGTTGGATCCCTGCCAAAAGGGGGTGGGTGAAAGCTTGGGTCTGTGGGTAGATAGGTAGCCTCGAGGTACATCAGAGTCATCTCCCAGCAAGCAATATAGTTGGATGCAATTGAGACAGGTACATGTGCGACTATCTATTTCCTTGTGCAGAAGAGCTGGCATCCCTTTTTGGATTCATGTACATGATGTGCATCCGTGTCCCGCGCATGTGGGCCCTGGCCCTTCACCTGAGCTGTAGGCCCAACACCTCAGGGTATGCAGTTGACATTTTCTGGAATCTGCGTCTGCATGACATGGGCTTTCTCCTGCAGGCCCTTCATGTCGGGCTTTGGGCTTTCTGTAGGGGATTTGCAAGGAGAACTGTGTGACCTCTGACTTTCAAAGTGTGCAGAATACAGCATGACATGGGCCATCAACTTGCGAATTGCAGTTTCTCCACGATCAACACCCAAAGGCATAAGCCCCAAATGCTAAACCCACACACCGCTAAGCCTTAAGTAGTGGGTCCATTTTCTTTTCCACTCATCTATATGAGCCAGAGTCTAAACTCCTTGAAGGGGGCAATATAGGGAATTATGTAGGTGATACTTTTTGGGTGGTTATTAAGGGGAATACTAGGAGTTAAGATTATAGTTCATATTCCCAAAATAAGGGGACCCTAATACAGATCTCAAAATACTATAGTCCTTATTACTGGGACCCATAAAAGGGTACCCCTGATTTTGGGAGACTCCCATATGGGTAAGGAGACCTGCGGCTATGTCAACGACTACGACATGACTCGGCATTATGCATCGGCGGCTGGGCAGCGTAGGTTGCGCAGGACAAAATGGCACGGCCATATCTAACAAAGCACATGCACAGGAGCGAAAGCACAAAGAATTCAGGATCTTGAGATAGAAATACCGATAACAATAACAGTAGTACTAATAATGATACTAACGGATGGCTTCCATTTGCTAGCGAAGAGCCAAAGCCGCCAGAGCTGAAGATCCAAGGTCGAAGCCTGAGGTTGTTCCACAAGTAGCTTTCTGCTATCATGCACGTAGGCCTCAGGTTCTCAGTCCGACTTTTGGAGGAATGCGTTGCCGCAGCCCTCCAAGCTCATAGTGACCAGTTCTCTTAGCTGAACCCCTCAGCATTAGATGTTACTGAACCCTCAACGCCATACTTCTTCTTGTGCAGCTATATTGCAGGGGACAGAGGCAATATCCTGGCGTTTTTCAAGTTTACGGACGACCGCGCACCCTGAGAACTGCCCTAACTCCGCACTTTTTGTATCCTGCGGCTTTGAGGTCAGCGGACATCTTATCCAAGGGGTTGTTGCGCCATTTGCCCCCTGGGTGCTGCGCACCAACTCCAGCGGTGCCTTGGCAGACATGCGATGGTTTCTGGTGAATCCACAACCCATGCTATAAACCCCATTTGAAGATCTAGGGTCTTAGGACACAAGATTCAGGTTTCTGTTGCAGGGTTTGGGATTCAGGGATCTTGGCGTGCTTTCGTGGATGTCAGTGCCGCTTTGGCTTGGGGCTGCAGGTCGCTGAATGTTATACTTGCCAAATCTTGCCAATATTTCATATGATGTTAAAAGCCTGAGAGTTTCAGTTGGAAGCATGCCGCTAATACAATCTTACATTTTGAGGACGCCGGTCAGAAACCCAGGCCTATGCTTCAAAAGGGGTTTCTACCATGGAATGCTTGATGCTTCAGCTATGCGAGCGTTCGTTACAAGACCCCGCCGGCGGTCTATGAAGATGTTCTTTCCTGTCTCTCCTCCTAGGGCTTGCTCTGCAGTGCTCGAAGCTGCGCACGAGAAAATCGGTACTAAGGCATCCCACCATATTCTAGCCCAAAACCTCCAAGCCCTCAACCTCAAGACTCCAGAAGCGTTGAAATCCTGAAGCTGCGCGGAGGCACGTTGGAGTATGGAGGCGCAAGCTTTGACTTCTTCCAGGAAGTTCTCGCCATGTTCGAGCCTCCGGGCAGACTTCAGGCGGGCATCCAGTGGAGGTATGTAGGGATTGAACTGGGGATGTAGGGAGATTTGTAAGCTTAGGCTTCTTGAGGATGTGGGTCTGTTTTTCAATTTCCTTCAGGCAATTGGTACGGCTCTAGCAAGGGATACAGCGGGATTGACCGAGGTTGCTCAAAGCGATCCGGTTTACAGTTGCAGGTGTGGATTCTAGGAAAGCAGCACCTTGCGACAAAAAACATGAGAGCTGCTGCCGCAAGCGACCTGGGGCTGCTGCAAATAGGGGATCCCAGTATGGCTCCCACCATACTACAAATCCCCATTACCGAGGCCCGTAGAATGGGTGCAAACCTCTATTTCGGGTTATCAGGGAGGTAGCTGACAAGAGGTGCTTCCTGGCTGGGCGACCGCGCAGTCCTTGGCCAAGTTCACAAGTCCCTCGATTCATGGGCTGCACACGGGTTTGCGGAGATGTATGGCAGTCCACTAGGGGTCTCTTCGGTATCCATTTTTTTGCGACGGTTGCAACAGGGCACCAGCGCTGTGTAAAGGTCATTTGGGTGATAGAGAGCCGCATCCAGGGGCTTCTGTTTTTTTGTGGGTTCTTTTCACCGCCGTTGCCTGCCAGCACCCCCAGAGAAACTACATCCATCACCTTGGCATTTGTGGAAAAAGATCTCGCTGGGTGATGTTTGGGGAACCAAGAGTCCTTCCCGAAATATAAGCTCTGTGCTGGCCGTATCTGTCGGGAGACAGCTGGTACTTTCCCGCTTGGAAAACTCTTTGAGCTGGGTTCTGAAAAGCCCAGCCAAGTTATAGTCCCCCTTAAGTAGATAGAATATGGCTTTGGGTATGTTATAATAAGATCCCCAGACACCCTATATTCTGCCCCTAAACCCTAAATAGTGATTTTTCCATTTTCTTTTCCATTATCCCCATAATATAATCCCTATATTCTATCTACTTAAGGGGGACTGTAGGCTGGCACTGGGAAGGGAAGTTGGTTGCTTTGTTGTCATCCTGTGGTTCTATGTTGTAGAGAGCAGGGCTCCAGGGCTGGCAGTTACTTTCAGGGAAGAGGGTGGTGGTCAAAATTATAATCCCTTTTGAGATACCTGTTATAATACGGCACCTAAGATTTAGGGTACCCCAAAAAGGACCATTATTTTGACAACCACCCAAGAGTTTCTTTTTTTTCAAAGCTTGGAACACTTTAGCTTCAGCAGCCTGCTGCCAGCTTCAGGCAGCTACACCGCCTGCGTCCATGATGTGGCAGTTGGGCACTTTGATGTTTGCATCGCTGATCTTTGGCTCACGGCTGAGCGAAATCGCTTGGCTTACTTCCTGCCTCCTATCAGGCATCTTGACTTTCTTTATGTCGTCAGATCTTGTTTTTGGCGGAGACTCCTGAAATCCAAGCCTTGCATCCAACCGCGTAATTGGGAATAAAGGATGCTATGGGGTTGTAGCAAAGCTGGTGGAAGGCAGGACCTGTTCTACCTGGTCGTGCCCAGAAAAGTTGAGGAGGTGACTTTTGCGTCCTATCTGGAGAGGCCCTTCCTGCCTTTCACTATAGATGCCTGGCTCGGGGTCTTCGCCTTTCTTTGCGGCTTGTCCATTGTTCTGTGGATTGTGGAGATCTGCGACATGCCCTCAGAGGAAAGGAAAGGATTCTCTTGGAGTTTGAGAGAGCCCTGGCCGCAAAGGGAAGCATCTTGCTTTGTCTTCTGCGGAGCACGTAGCGATCTACGGTTGCAGTCCCGGGTGCTGTACTGGAATTAGCTGAAGAAGCTTAGCCACCTAGACTTGCGTTATCTTGCATTCCTGGGACGGTACTGGTTCCGGCATAGTGGCCGCCAGACAGGTCTCAACTACTAGCCCTCAACCCTTCACCCCTCAACGGAGATGCCAAGCCATCGTTCCATAGCAGCATATTTGCAGAGCTTCCATCAACACCGCCTACAACCTTGCCATACCCTTTATCCTGTTTACAGTAATGCTGCTCACTGCCAACCTTTTCATTTTTGCGCAGCTTAATAAGCTCTGTAAAAGCTCTGCAAAAATGACGATCCTGCCTCTCTTTAGAGAGGAGCTCTGTCGGTTCTTCTTCTACGTCTGGCATGACTTCCTGCTTGGGCAAAGCAGCCACGAAGTTGATAGAGGACAGGATGGCTTTGAACTTCAAAACTGTTACAGCGGCTTTTGGTTGTGAGGATCATAAGCAAGGTTCTGAGATGCACGACAGGGCGCATAGGTTGGGCCTTAGACAAAGAGTCTTTGCGAATGTCGGGATGCTTGAAGGAAGTGGTGGACCGGCATTGGCATGCTTTAACATGCTTGATTTGTAGCATTCGAGGACCTACGTTTCTGCGTCTTTGAAGAACTGCGGAGCTCTGTTTAGGATGCTTCAGAAGAGCTAAGTGTGAGGTCCTCTTCTCGCTTTTGTGACACGTGCCCACCGTCCAGCTCCAAACCCCAACATGCCTCGAACCATGTCCAGCTCAAGGCTGGCAGGGCTGGTTTAGGGTTTAGGGTTTAGGGTTTAGGAGTAGCCCATCACGATAACATGAACCGATGTCATCGGGCATCCAGATAGCACTTTGTGCACATGTTGTCACGCGTCATTTTTCGTCATAAGCCACACCGAGCAATCTAGGCACATGCAAAGACTGCGTTTTTCTTGTTTATTTGCGCCTTGACCACCAAAGGAAAACTTTGCAGAGAGATAGAGAGAGAGAGAGAGACACAGAAAGTCAGTCAGAGAGTCAGTTATATGATACGATATTCAGATGAGTATGCCCTCGCGTGCTGCGCTTGTCCCGTCTTCATACCTCCGTTTGCTACCACAAAGAAGACAATCACGTCATTCGGTCTCGGGTCTAAACTTGTTTGGGGGAGGAGGGCTTCGTGACTAGTGCAAGATTTTGACCCTGAAGGCCTCGAATCCCATTGAGGCAGGCTAGCACACGAGATCGGCCATCTTCAACAAACGCTTTTTGCATGCGCCCGACGTACGATCTGAAAAGTCCACATATTCCACCCAAAATTTCCCAAACACTGGGAGCCTGAACAGTCAGTCTTCAAACAATTTAGTCATGTTCAGTCATTACGTCTTGTTCCATATTTGCTGCACAGTCAGATGAATAGAATCCATGTCAAAAGCCTTCTGCGACTTCCAGCAAGTAGACTACCCGAGCACCTCTCCTCCCGCCAAAATTGGCAACTTTGAAACCCTAAAGCCTCAACCTTAAACAGCAATCTTCCGTACACCAGGCCCTGCTCGCAAAGTCTTCAGCCTAGCATTCTCCTTCTTCATCCTTGTGACGCTTTCAAGCTGCTGGGCTCTAATCCATCCCTGGTTGGTTGGACTCTATGCCCCGCACAAAGCTAGAAGGTCCTAGTATCTCAGAGGAACTTACTTGTGCCCCCATCTGGTTATCGCAGCAGTTGTTTTTTGTGACCCAAGTATTAGCATTTCTGCACCTGGAAGCTTGAAAGATCTTCAGGCTTGGTGAGTCCCAGCCCTCTGAGTTGCTTTAGTTTTGTGATTTCATCACTCTACATGTCTTACTGGGGGTTAGTAGGGAACAAGGGAAGATTTTATGTAGGGATTATATGGCTGTGAATCAAAAACATTGGGTTTGTAACAGGCTTCGGCCTCCATCCCGCGACATAGGTTTGTAACAGAATCTCCTGGCTTGC
>CAJNIZ010034980.1:23671-69405 GCA_905231905.1 Symbiodinium pilosum
ACAACAGGCCGCGACAAAGGGGTATATAACAGGGGGGGGGGGGGGCTGCCCGCGACAAAAAGGGTTTTGATTCACAGCCAAATTCCCTTATCCCCACTAACCACCAGTAAGTTTGTAGGGGCCTGACCAGTGAAAAATCAAAGGGTGGTATTTGAAAAAATCCCATAGAATCAGGGTGGGCCCTAGAGTCCCATTGTGATCCCCATGTCCGTCGGATCCCTGATAATCCCAAAGTGTCAAAATTTCCCCAACTTGGATTGCTTATCACTTCTTGCCTGGCTGAACCCATGAAATTGTCACCCAGACCACCAAAATGGTGCAGAGATGGCATGCCATAGCCATGTTGTGCGTTGAAGTTGTTGTTACCAGGCATGGTCTCGAAGCAGTCTCCAAACCCAGACTCAATGGAATACTTCCTGATGGTGGTCTTAATGGGCAGTTTCATCCAATGAGGCCAGTCCCAGAAAGAAGGTGACATATGGCTTTGAAAGACAAGAGGTGAGTGCGACTTCTCACGGCTGAGGCTACACGGCAAGTTTGGCATCGATGCTAGTGGTTCAAAGGGCGGCGTCCGCCGAGATCAACAGCCGCTTTTCAACAAGCCAGCCTGTCCAGGTATATTATTGTACCCAAATGATATTCACGAGGCCGCAAGTTAGATTATGTACACATATTTGGAGACGAGTAAGGGCTTTGTAGGGATTAGTTGTGTCACAGATGCCTTTTCGGTTCCTAATTTTGGACGCAGGATTCCTGGTGGTCTCTGGGCATCACGGCTATGAAAGACGTCTAGCTGGGCGCTTCGGGTTCCTTATCAATTGCTATCAGGATGTAGGCAGGGCGTGTTTATGTTTATCTGCTCAGCTATGCATTTACAACCCTACAGTAGCTTGCTGTAGCATGTTACGCCCGCTGATATAAGCAGACACATCGGTTTCCATGCCATCTAACCACCCTGCCGCAACAAGCACCCTCTCCATGAGGGTGTGGAGTGCTGACATTTTATTTCTGCCCGTGGGCCTGAAAACAGACGGGCACCTGATAGTCGGGAGGGGCCGGGCGCCTTTTGTGCGATGTTCCTTCCCTACCTGTTGGGAAGCAAAGGGGAAGCATACGGGAGGATTCAAAAGACCAGTGCTATGCGCACCATTGCACTTGTCACTGCCCACTGAGTTTGTCCTTTGGGTTTCACACCCTGCCATGTCTGCAGGTGTATCCTAAACTTCTCTAGCATGGCAAATCCAGCGGGGTAACCCTAATGAGGGCAAGCAAACAATCCACCACAGAATTCGCACAACATGCCCCAACCTTCGAAGAACCACCCTGGGGTTTGTAGAGCCGTCGGCGCTCATATTCACCTTTTCAAGAAAACTCCACTACTTGCTGAACGGTTCGTAGAATTCGTGGTCGGGTTTTGACGCCTGCAGAGCTTGTAGAACCTGCCGCGCTTCCCCTGCAATCCGACTAGCATCCAAATTCAAGCGACGAGCGAGGCATAGCCGATGCCATCGAGCAGGGTGTTTCAATCTGCGCGCCATCTGTTTTGACGGACACTTTCAAGGAGATTTATCCGGTGACGTTTGTCGAGTGCAGCAGAATCGCTGAGTGCCCACGCCTTCTACACGCAGGGCAATGTAGCGCGATGATTGTGTCAGAGGATATCATTGGCAGCATGCATGCAGGCACTATCCAGGAAGGAGACTGTGAAGATGTGAGAAGCGGAAGCATCACTGAAGAAGTTGGACGGTGTGAGAGCACCCACCGGGGAGTACCGCGAAACGACTGTGACCTCATCAAGGTGGGCGACCTCCTGTGGAGTGTGCCTCTGTCCTTCCCCATCAGCGAGAGCACCCAGGTGAGAATTTGAGTCGCTTTCTTCTTCCAAACCGTTTTGATTTTTGGGTCCTGTGAGTTGTAAGTCTTCAGAAGCTTGTTCCAGGGCTCGCGTTTCTGCAATTTTCAATGTTGGGGCATTCGAGTGTTATTTCAGATTCGTTTGTGCAAGCAGCGCTCCTTGAATTGCTATGGTTGGATGGTTTCCGATGTTTTGATTTTGTGTTTGGGTCAGCTGTGGCATTGCAAGAAGGAATCAAGACGTGTGTTCCCCGATGTGCTCAAGGGACCGCCCGCAGTTTCTCTAACCACGTCCATAACAGTTTGATCCTTAGTAAGGGGATGCAAAGAGCGACCCGTCACATTTTTACAAAGTCCCAAAAGGAGCTATAGTCTAAACTCCTTAAAGGGGGGTTATATAGGGGATCACTTAGGAGACTATTATGGGGCTTATTAAGGGGGATACTAGGAGTTTAGACTATGGCTCAAATGCTTCGGGAATGGGAGAGCCAGTGTCTGATTATTCATCTCCACATTCTCTGCTCAAAAGATCAGAGACAGATGTCCATAGAAGACTTTGCTGTGAGGTTGAGGAGCATATGAGTACCCATGAAGCTTAGAATCGGAAAGTGTGCAGAACTCAAATCGCCGAAAAGAGCGGGGTAAGATCCTTCAATCCTTGGCCCAGTCCCGAAATAGATCTTTCAAACGAGTGTCTTTAAGACTCGCTTCCTTGTTTTGAGATATTCTTCGCCTATCCCTTGACAAAAAAGTCCTGCATGAGCCAGAATCTATTCTATTCCTAAGGGGCATGATATAGGGGATTATGTAAGGGACTAGTACAGGGGTTACTAATGGGGATACTAGGAGACCTATGATAGGGCTTATTAAGGGCGATACTAGGAGTGTAGATATCTAGGGATCCAAATAGCCCAATGTAGGTAATACTTTAAGGCCCAATGTAGGGATCATTTGTATACATGCATCCCTATATCACCCCAATATCCATGTCATTTCCCATTTTCTTTTCCATATGATTCTCCATTATAAATATAACCTCTATCATACATGGATCCATACAGGATCATCCCCGAAGCCCCCCGGAGCAGCTTCCGTGAGGAATGGCTCACAGCATGTCTTGGGCTGTCACTCGGGCCATTGCAAGAGGGGTGTTTGAGCAGGCCGGTTTAGGGCTTAGGGCCTATAGGGTTTAGGATTTAGGTAACCTTGGACTCAGAAAGCCTGTTGCAGAAAAGGCATCCTTGGCTTGGGTTCAAAAAGCTTATGTAGGCTCTCTTGGAATGTATCGGATCTGAGAGGTCTTAGATATTGCAGTACATATACCTGCTTCATCATTTGAAGGATCTTTTCGTGCCTTTTCTTGTCCGTAGGGTGCCTAGGACCTATAGGATGGTCTGCACATGTATGGTAGTTTCCCAAAACATGGGGACCCCAAAATAGACCCCAATATACTAAGGTCCTTCTTATTGGGACCCCCCAAAAGAGTACCCCTATATTGGGAAACCCCTGTATGTCACGAAAGAGGTTCCCTTCTACAATCGCGCCGGCATCTCTAAACCCTAAACCCTAAACCCTAAACTTCCAAAGCCGGAGCTGGGCTTTGTCAAAATTGGGTGTTGTGGTGCCCTACAAATACTACGGTTTAGGTTTTAGGGTTTAGGCTACAACGAAAACTAAAAGGGGGCCATGGGAATGGTCCTTAGACACTATGTACAGAGACCGTGTTGAGAAACTTCCACGTTCCTCTAACTCTGTCCTGACTCGTCGTTACCATATGGCTTAGAGTATAAAAGGGTAGTTGCCTTTAATAGAGGGACCCCAACATAAGACCTCAAAATACGATACTCCTTCTCCTTGGAACCCCAAATAGATACCCCCTAATTCTTAGTACCCAAACATGGGATTTCTTTGTGCAAGTCCCCTAGGAAGAGGACCCTAAGCCCCTAAACCCTGTATATCAGCCAAACATGGGATTCTTGGTGCAGGTCCCCTAGGAAAAGGAAGCTCCCTATAGGCCCCTGCAGGTGCGCGAGTCCAAGAAGAACAAGGACTGGATCAAGCCTACCCTTCTCTAGGCTTCTTATATACTATAGTCTAAACTCCTGAAAGGGGCTTGTATAGGGGAGTATTGTAGAGGTTGCTCAGGGGATACTAGGAGTCTAGATTATAGCTCAGACGCGTATTTCCAGCTTGGGGATCTTGTTTTGGGGCCTCTGTAATACGGACTGTTATTTTTCGGGATGTAAGAAGGACCCCTCTTTTTCCAAACTCTCACATCAAACTCCATGGAACTCCTACAGACGGGGTACGCATCATGGGTCTTCGACAAGTATTGGGGTACTTCGGGACATTTGGTGCATGTATTGAGGGACCTTTTGTCGGGATCATAAACGCAGATCTTCCCCTGCGAGGCCCCGTTTCCAAAAGGACAGAGGCCTATGCTAGTCCCCTTTACAGGAGAACTCTTTGTCTGTTGGGGAGCGTACATGATGTCTGTTCAGGGATCCAAGACACAGCTTTAGCGATTGATTCATTACCCGCTTGCATTTCTGGATCATGATGCTGCTTGTGGGTAGTCTTGGCTTAATCTCAGAAGCTCCGCAAGTTTCTCCCTAATTAATGTGCCCACATGAATATCCCTGGAACTATACAGCGAAAAGAGCCAAGATCTTCATAATTGTCTTCATGCCCCCAACCTCCAGCCCAAAACCCTCAATCACACACCCTAAATCCTAAACCCGTAAAACTCTGCGAGGATGCTTTCCCAGTGTCCAAGTGCGAAGTGATTGAGAACCGCACCGAAGAAGATGGACTCTCCAGCGGATTAGTATGGGAGCTTTCAAAGTTGGACGTCTCTTCAAAGGAAGGGGCGCCTAGATACGACCCTTGAAATGGAGAGTCCAAGAAAACCATAGAATGGAAAACCAAAAATGGAAACTGTGCCGCTTGAACGGTATATGGAGGGATTCTGTAGTGTAGGTAGACGCGGCAAAATAAGGCTTAAGTAGATAGAATATGGCTTTGGATATTATAATAAGATCCCCATATAATATACCCCCTATTCTACCCAATATATAGATCCTATTATAATATATAGTAGATTCCATTTTCTTTTCCATTATCCCCATATAACCCTATATGATCCCCATATTCTATCTACTTAAGGGGGACAGTACATAGAGCTCAGGGGTCCTTTTTTGGTGCAATCACATTCAAGGGATCATTGTGTTCGGAATTCCGTAAGGAGGTAGACATGTTGCTTTTTGGAAGCCACCAGGAGGAAGCCTAGGTTCCTAGAGTTCCCTAAGCAGAAATAAATGGTGAATGGTCTTTGAACCTTCGTTTTTTGGGGACCGTACTACAAGGTTAGGGCACCCAACGGCGCTGTAGTTCTGAAAACCCCTCCAAGACCCCCTTCAACCAGTTTAACGGTTTGTTTCTCATAGATATTGCACGAGCCAAAAAACTGCAATCTTTTGCTGCATCACCCAAAATCCTGGATTTGTGACTAGTTAGGTGTAGAATCATGACCTCAGGGCGTGGGGCTCAGGGTTAAGCCCCAAGGATCAAATTTGGGGGCATTTTCAGGGGTCTGGGGTTGGGGCTTTGGGCTTTAGATCTAAGACCTCGTCACAAGGATTCAGCAGCAGTGTGTGAACACATATGTCGGGTTCAGGGTTTATCAGAGTTGTGGGGAATCCCAGCAGTTTGAATGCACTTCCGGACCTGGATGCGAACCGCGCAAAGCAACGTGTTGTTTGAGGGGCTGAGATCCAGAATCTATGCGCGCCGAGGACTGAACTTGGCTGACCTTACTGGAACCATTTTCATCGCTATCTTCATGGTGGGTATTGGGTTGATTTGCTACGTCCTAGAGGCCTGCGAAAAGCTTGTTTTGGGCTTCAGAAAAGCAGACCCTTGTTGAAACGTGAGATGAATCTGAGGGTCCTCACGGTTTCTGGGGACATGCGGTATGCATGCGCAGAGATATTGAGTTTGACATATTCTACTGCATGCCTCAGGGCCAGCGCGAGGGCGCAAGAGTCCTCGCGTGCGCATTTTGACAGGTATTGCAGCATGGGATCGATGTTCTTCACATTGTGGTCCTTTTGTGTATACGTCTATATATTGAAGACTGCATGACCTGGCGAGATATACAGGGGGCCTGTAAGTTTGAAAAACGAAGGGTTGAGTGTTTAGAACTTTGTTTTGCTTGGCGCAAACTCGCTAGCTTGCAATGAGGGACAGGCCTTTTGCAATCTGCAGGTGACCATTGTCCCGCCCCTGGAATTCTGTCCAGATGAGACAGGGGCGATCTTGGGCATTGTACCGAAACCGTGACCTCAAACCCTCTAATCCATGACCTCGAAAAACCTAAGCCCCACACCCTGAAGCGAATCCAAGAAGTTCCTTATCAAAATCACTGTGAGCCATATCCTGCCTGGTCTCATCATCAGAAAAAACTTGTCCAGAAAGTCGCAAAGCTTCTAAACCCCAAGCATCTGAACCTAGACGCATCGGCTCCCAACCCTCAAGCAATTATAGCCCCCCTTAAGTAGTTAGAATATGGGGTATTTGGGGATCTTTTCATAATATACCCAAAGCCATATTCTATCTACTTAAGGGGGCCTATAGTCCCCTAACCCAACCCATATCATCCCTAATTGGTCCTAGACAATTTAAAGACATGATGTCCTGTATTGTCTCATGCCTACATACTTTCCAGTTGGCAGTGGAACGGGAGTCTGTCGAAACAACCCCTCTAGGTCCTCAAATATATTGTGGACTCTAAGCCCTAAACCTCTAAACCCTAAACCCCTAACCCTAAACCCTCAACTGCCGTACATCCGGAGGTTTTAAAGCGGGCAAGAAGACGGGCTGACCCTCCTGATGCTCCAGATCCCAAGGCCATCGAACAATAGGTTTATGTTGGGGCTATATTGGGGTATATGGAAAAGAAAATGGAAACTACTCCAGTATATAGGGGTTATATTGGGATAATGGAAAATAAGATGGAACTACTATATTACAGGGTTTAGGGTAGGAAGAATCCTGACAGAAGTTAGCGTTTTCATACTGAATGTGAGCTGCTGAAAAGGTCACCGCCACCACCACACCGAGGCCGCCAAATCGCCGCCAACACCACCACAGCAGCCACCACCGCCGTCGCCAACACTGCAACAAGAATTACCAGGCTGCGCGTAAAGACTCTATACCCGCCACAATCTGCGGCAGGGACTAAAGAGCTGGGGGGGTTCCCAAAATTAGCTGGGGGTGTCTATGATCAGGATTCCAGTATTTCCGAGTTCCGAGTCTACATTGGCATATCTTGGGGCCCCGCTTCTGCCCCTAAATAAATATCAAAAAGCCTGAATATACCTACAATGGTCCTTTGTGGTACCCGGTGCTGGGTGTGGGATTGACCCAATGTAGGATGAGGAGCTTGAGCCGAAGCAGATCACTGCCAGCGCAGCCCCAGAGTCCGTCGAAGCTTGAGTGCAGTCATATAAAGGGAAGAATGGAAAGAACACGGAAACAACTCTAGCATACTGGGGTCATATTGGGATGGAATACTTGCTGGGGGTTAGTAGGGAATAAGGAAATACAACCCCTATGTAATATATCCCCCTGTTCCCTACGAAGCCCCACTAAGTGAGGGTTGAGTTTTAGGGTTTAGGGTAAAGGGATCTACTCCTGCTTGTTGTTCGCAGCCTTTGCGGTTACAAAGTAGTTTTGCTTAATTCCACTGCTTCAAGTCTCAAGTAATCACATCAGCCCCTGTCTGCATTAGAGGCATGCTGTCAGGTTTGTTACGGGTCACATTGCGGGATCCTTTGTGGCAGCAGTTTTGGTGGGCATCCTATCAGCGCTGTTACATGCTTTGCAGACCGAGGTGTTGGGAAGTTGAAGGTGCCTGAAGTTTTGACTTTCTGTATTATTTGGTACCCAAGACCTCACTGTCAGCGCTGGGTTCGTGCTTCATTGCTGGAAGTGCTGTGAATGAATGCACTTCTTCGTGCCTTCGGGCTCTGAAGCCTAAGCAAATGCACACAGAGGCTGCCTGCTGTCTAATCTTCTTCATAGTGTGCCTTAGTGATGGTCAAAGCTTTTGGACTTAACGTCAACATGTAGAGTCATCCGTGAAAGGCCAGAGCAGGATTGAAATATCTTCGGTAGCATAAGCTAGCAGCTATTCCTCCCTATTTAATGTAGCTGCCTACAATCCTTATGGACTCCGCCTACATTCCCCATGTGTACCTGCAAAGGCCCAGAAGAAAGCAAATCCAAACATGCCACCCTGAGACGCAGACGGGATCAGTACGGTTGGGGGCGGGGGGGGGGGCGCGGAATTCGCGCGCGGTCACTTTACGTTCTGGACTCCCTTTCGACTTTCGGCTCGGGGCGTCTCCTGCACCCCTTGCCAGGCAGCTGACGGCTTGACTGGCCTTCGGCGTTTTGCTTCACTTATTTCACCCGGAATCAGTTTGTCCGATACAGAATTTCATGCTTGTGTTCTTGTGAGATGATTATAAAGTTGCCTTAGCTTAATCCTTCTGGCCACCATAGTGCCAAATTCCCACTTGATTCTTTACATGATTGTCCACTTGCCTCTCCATAAGACATTTTTCTATGTCCTTTTCCATGTTGAAGTCATTCTCCGCTTACTCAGCTCAGGAGGAAAAGATGGAGGAAGGCCAGTGCCTGGCGGTTCCAGCAGAGAAGGCGGCGGCCGAGATGTTGGCGCCAGCACCACAGGATCGGGTGCTCAGACCAGACCGCCGGAAGGATGAGCTTTGGGGTTGAGGGCGATTCCACCAAAAATCGCTTTAAACATTGGATTCAGTTTTGGGAGTGTGTGGCCTAGCGTCCATAGTGCGGCTTGGGGTTTTGGGGGAACAGTTTCGGACTGAGGGTTGCAGGGTTCAATGCCTCAGCTTTGTTCAGTTGAAAAGGGCTTGGGGGTTGTGAGCTTTAGGGTGTGGGGAATAAGTTGGTCAAGGCTTTGGTTCAGGGACTAGGCTCTGCACGGATGCCAGTCCCTGGGCATTCTAGGAGGTGTTGGCACAGCAGGTATGATGGAAAGTGTGCTTGGGGATTCGCAAAGTCATACTTCTATCTGGATAGTGTGGAGATGACTTGAGGATTGTATGAGCAGTATGTACTGTGATTGAATAGGCATGATTCCAAAATCGCAGAGCCATCTTCGTCTGGGCTTCCTCATAGCAAGGATTTTGCTTGGGTGGGGGAGGGGAGGGGCATCCAAAGCACTCCCAAAGATTGTGAACAAGTCCTTGCTAACTCCCAGGATCTATAATTATAGTTGATCCGACCTCTTGGATGTTTGGAGGTCATGGAGGCTCCTCCACAAGAACAGCAGGCGTTGCTGGATGAGGAGGCATGCCGCGCTGTAAAAACACACGTTAATTACCAATATTATGGTCCTAAGGTCCTTGTACAATTACGGCACAGAGTACCTCAAGTAGACCTCAACCTGACATTGGTCATTCTCCTATATAACCTTTAAAGAGCTTAGAATATAAGTTATTTAGGCTTCTACAGTTCCCAAAAAGGACCAGGCATGCCTTTTCTTTGGGGCACTTGGAAGGTCAGGGGGACACAGTAAGTAGGTTCATAGCGCCTTATGGCCCATCTAGTACCGCTAATTACCCCTCATTATTAACCTACTTACTAAGTCCTCCTGAGTCAAACCCCTAAACCTTGCCTAAATCATGTACAGTGGTTTCCATTTTCTTCCATTATCATTATTACCATATGTTCTTGTAGGCTTAGTGTTCCTGCGCGTATTGCTCACCATCAAGCTTTGCAAGGCGCAGTATTCCCAGAACCCCCCTTCAGGTTCACTATCTGCTTATATGGTAGTTTCTGTAAATGGGGGACCCCAATATAAACCCAAAACTGTTGTCATCCTTATTGTCAGGACTGCCAAGAAGGTACCCCAAATTTTGGGACACCCACATATAATCCTTTCCTCCCGCATATTCTGTTAGGCCCTCTGTCTGCGGAGGACCCCTAAGATGTTTGACACACGGAAAAAGCATTTCAAGTTGGCGTGCATCATAGCGTGTATACAGCAGGATGCGTGTGTGGTCCTTCCCTACGCTCAAGCACCCCTGCGCCTTCTTATTGGGTACACCACATCATGCTATGATATTCGGATCCGGGTGAGTTTGCTTTAAAACAGGGAAGGGGGGACAGCCTTCCAAAGGACAAGGCCAGCGTGCCCAAGACGCGGCTCCACGGCAGCCGTGTATCAGAGGCCTGTGTGGGGTTCAACGTAACATATATATATATAGATATACACATGAGCATACATGGTCTCGCGCTGTGCGTTCCCAGCCCCTCCCCCCCCCCAAAGGTATCGTTCCAAAAGTACCGACGCTCCTCATCGCAACCCTCATAACTGTCGGTACTTTGGGCCCCTTATGTCTTTGTCGCGTTTCAAAAGTACCAACAGTCACAAGGATCTGGGTGGCCTTAGTCCTATCTTAATATTCTGTAGAATCATGAACCCTCAATAAACCTTCTTGCAAGCTTCCGTGCACCATTTATAACCCTTCTATGAACACCATAAATCCACAATATCCTCTCCAGAATCCTATTGTAAACAACAAGATTGTGGGGTGGGGTGCAACTCTCGTTAAACCTTAATTTAACCCACAAGACCCAGACCACAGGCCACAGGATCATCTAAGAACATAACCGCCATACCATTGCTGTGGGGGCCCGCCGGGGCGTGACCGGGTCTTGCGCTGCGTTCCCCTGACATGCTTCAGCAGTGCCAACAGTCACAGGGATGGCCCCCTCGGGGTCGCCATCCTCGTAATTGTCGTTGTTTTTGGCGTGACCATATATATATATATACATATAGTGCAGCGCCCTGCATGGTCCTTTTTATTTCTTAAGAAGGGCCCCCATGAATCCATGTGTGCAACCCAAATATGGTCTGTATCAGCTCCCTGTTTCGAGAAAGGACCAGATTACGCAGACTGGATGTTTCTCAAAAGGTCGCGCGCAGGCCATGTGAGCCATGGCCTGCGCTCGTTAAGGCGGGTCATACAGGGGATTACATAGGGAACTAGTATAGGGCTTATCAAGAGGGATACTTGGAGTTTAGACTATAACCCTTGTGCAGTCTTTATTGTATGTGTTATGTAGGAATCTAAAGGCCTTGGGACGAAATTGGACAGGTTCAGGACTGAGAGGACTCGCGAGAGCACAGGAAAGTGAAGAACTTGCATAGGATCTTCGGCCGAAGCATGAACATTTCGGAAACTGGGCCTCCCCCTGCATGCACCCAAAATCAAAGTAAATGAACAAAGCAGTCCCGGATGTGCTGCTTGGGCCCGTCAGAGGACTCGGGCAAGCCCGCCCCGCAAGGACAAGGTGTGCTGGAAGACGAGGCATGTTTCCTTCAAAGCCGAATCGGGTTGTGGATTTCTCAATCATCCTACGTAAGCCGCACTAGGGACCCCAACAATCCCTCTGTAATCCCACCATATGCCTGGAGTCCCCAAGAGCCCCCTGTTGTGAGAATCATCCCTTTTGGATGTTGTGCTACTCAGCACGTGTTTTATTTTATTGTGGGCATCATCCAACTGTTTCTGGCCATCTAGCAGGCTTTTCAGAAATTCACGCATACACAAAAAACCATGCATCACTGGAATGCAGTGAAGTAGCAGCACTCACATCAGCACCTTGTGCGAGACCTGTCCAAGTTGTCAGCTTCATGTATTAGCTTATTGTTGCACATTCAGAACACGTGCACGGCAAGTCGGGGTGCTCGCAGAAGAGGCCAAGAGGTGCCGATGTATGGCCACCTGTAGAGAGAAGAAACTGACCAGGACAGCCTTAAGTTTCAGACACCTTCGACTCCGTCCGGGACCTTGACATGCAAAAGTGAGATGCGTGTTGAAAGGGCCCTCGATCAAAATCCTTGTGCCACAATGCGACGGTGGATACCAAAAATCCTGCATGGCCTTGAGCACGTCATACCTGGGAGTTAGGGATGAGTAGTCTACCAAGGTCATGCAGGATATTTAGTATCAACCGGACCTCTTCCATCTTGACATTGCCCAAGCTTCCCCCAAGTGAATTTCTTCAGCGGAAGCACAGAGGGGTTCCTCTCGCGCATCGAAGTTTTTTTCTGGCTTAGGGCTCTTGGGATAGGTGAAGCTAATATACGTGCAATAATTAGAGTAATAATCGTAATAACAGTAGGAAGAATAAGAATGGTGATAGACCAACTCAGACTCTACAGAGTCAGAGGATGGGGGTTACCGGGTTGAGGCCTTCTTCTTGCCATCAGAGACAGAATGTGAAGTGGCCGGAAAGGTGTTCCTTTCCTGGAAGCAGCAAGTGACTCGAATTTAGGCTTGCTTATCTTGACCTCCAGTAGCCCCTATTGTTTAGATACTCCCGAACTACATGCCCCTAGCCCCAACCCCTCTGATCTCTTAGAATCTTCCATGCCCAAGAAGTTTCCCTGTAGAAACCCCCCAAGACTCTTTTGTTGTCCCGATCTCTCCCTAGCCCGAGACTCCACTTCGTAAACCCCGCAAACACAGCCCCTGAACCCTACACCCTTGAAAGTGCCCCCACAGGCGCTTCAGGAAAAACCCCAAGCAGCCTCGCACAAGCCGCGGCACCACGGGAGCCGAAGCTCCGAGGCCTGCCAAAATAGGCATGTATGGGGTGATTATGAGTGTCTCTAGTAATGGGATGGTTCATGGCTGCTGAAGGTTCCGGGATGAAGGTTGAAGGGGTTTAGGGCTTCACGGTTTACATGGCTTGGAGCTGTAGGGTTTCGACCTAGATGTTTGGAGTTGAGGGTTGCAGGGCTTTATGATGTTCAGGCTGTCCAGTTTAGTGTGAAGGGCTTGGAAGTTTAGGTTTTAGGCTTAGCAGTTTTAGGGACCAGGCTTGGTAAAAGCCATTTTCTTCAGATTGAGGGTGCAGCGTTGAGGGAAGAGGTGAATACCTTGAGATTTGTGTCTAAAGTTCTGGGAGGGGTAGTACGGAATCCTGCCGTATAGTGTTTTTGTGCCCTGTTGGGACGAAACAGAGGTGATATAGACATGCACATGGGTCAGGGACCTTGAAGCTGAACTTTATCATGGTAGGGCTCAGGTGTATCAGCCTAAGGGGCTTCTATATTCAGCCCGGAAGCTCGGCATGAAACCCATACCGTAAGCCCTCAACCATAAACCTTCCTGAGCCATAGACCCGCCCATGGGCCCTAAACAGTATGGCTCATAGCAGGAGTCTGATCTGGGCTCAGATCCGAGCCCTATCTTGCAGCCGCAAAGCGGCCCACCGCAAGCATCTCCCCTGGTGCATGATCTCGCGAGCTCAAGGCTCTGGTCTACAGGGCCTCTTAAGCAAACGGGGGGTAATTGGTAGGGAGGAGGTCATGGGTACATAATCTGTTTTGTTGGGTGGGGGTGGGGTTGTCGTCCTACATCCATGTTTAAATGGGGATTTGCGATTCGTAAAACTGGAAACACCTCGTTCGAAAGGCTTTGCTAGGGTAGTCTCTTGCAGGTGGTTATATGTCCTTGCATGGTTTCAGGAGGATTTGCCCTAAGCGCAGGTCCAGCGAAATGAGCAAAGGAGGATCCTGCTTGCAACTGAACACCGAAGAGTTTTCCTGTGACAACAAAGCCGTGCACCACCAACAGCATCTGTAACCCCCGAAGTTACACCCATTGACACCCATTGACGCATCCTGAAGCATGCAAATTCAGCTGTCAATACTGCAGGAGGTCCTAACTACAGGTTTGAAAGATACAGCTTTTGTTGCCTGACAAGGGAGAGCCTGCGAGCTCAAAGGTCAGCAACAATGTGACAACATGTCTAATTGATCTTCAATAGGTGTGGTTGATGCTCAGCTCGTGTTCTCGGTTGCACACATTTGTGCGTTCCAGCTTTCTTGAAACAGATCGCCTGCATGAATCATAAAGCAAACTCAATTCTGAAGAATTATCATATGACAGTTTGCGGAGTAAGCCCTGCAGAATCTCTAAGCAAGGCATGCATGCATAGTGCAGGCACTTTTGCGTACGCAAATTTCGAATTCTCGAGACATTCCTATTTGCGAGACTTGAACTCAAATTCCAAACCCTAAACCTAAACCCCAAACAGCCCTAAACCTCTGAACCCTACACCCTAAAGCCTAAACACCAACTCCGTGAGGCCCACGAAGATGACTCCTCGGGACGAACAGTACGTCAGAAACTGGGTCATGGTCAGGCAAACAGGCATATATACTTAAGGACTTAAGGGCCATAGGGGTTCCCAGAGAAGTATTTTGGGGCCCAAATGTCACACCGAGTATACGCATCGTGGTTTGTTATGGGTCCGGATGTTTTTTTTAAGATTCTGGGAGTCCCCGTCATGAAGAATATGATATATTCCCCTGTTTTAGGGGGTTCCCAAACAATCTCTCTTACGCAAGTACTACAGGCTTTGGAGAGTATACAAATGACATTTTAAAACGGTGGCTCTAACCCAAACCCAGCCTCCCTAAGCCGAAACCTTAACCTCAAGAGGGCAATGTTTGAAAATCATTTGTTATGTCTTAACCTTCATTCCTATATACCCCGCATAAAGCCATAGCAGTTTATTTTCATAGGGCCCCCCGAAGCTGATCCAGGAAAGGGTCCGCGCCTGGTGACCGTCGTCAGGAGTCCTCGGTAGCTGCGGTCGGGTGGCCGTTCTTTACCGCGCAGTAGACGCCGCAATCGTGACGGACTGGGAAACAGCTAGCAACTAGCAAGTATGGCTGAGGAGATAGGAAGGTGGTTGTGAAGGACATGTTATCTGACAAACCATGCAATCAAGCATTCTTCTCAAAACAGTGGGACATTAGGCGTAGGATGATAAGAGCCGCCACACCGTAGCCAGAACGGCATTGGGCACCCTAGCGCCCATTTTCTTATCAACGCATTTGTGGCAGTGGGAAAAAGCCGAGGCCCTGTAGGATCCCGGCGGCATTCTCTTCCTTGGTGGATCGTACTTCCCAGTTCTCTGGTATACCCTCAGCGCACAAGACTTTGAGAACTTTCGGTTCCAGGCTGCCATCCCAAAGGGATGGCGCCAGCCCATGAAGAATGCTTTTGGCTGAAGCCAAAGGCCAACATGTTGGGCATGCAAACCCTTCCGGGCTTGATGCAATTGCTCTTATTGTTGTATGTTACTAAAGGTAATCCATCATGTATTGGTGTTTTTACTTCCTTTAATCCTTGTGCTGATGGCTAGCATGGTGCTGAAAGCCTGAGCTGCCGGCAGCAGAGAGACCAGATGCAAAGGTTCATGGGTTCTTGTGGCTGAGGGCGCCTGAATAATTACTGCTGTGGGTGATGCTTGTTAGATATTCCAGCGACACCTCCACAAACAGGCTGAGGTTTATCATGCCGCTATGACTTGAAATTCTAGCTGGTATTGGTTATGAGTATAAGTATTGGTGTACAACCCATGAACCTCCAGGTAGCTCTGTGATTTCCAGCATGAGGGCGAGCAATGCTCGGTGGCGAAGAGCGGCTAAGAGCCGTGGTTTTGAACCCTCAGCCCTGGACCCAAACCCTAGACATTGGTAGGGAGGATATTCATAGGGACTACATGCCCTTGTTCCCAACGAAGCCCCAGTAAGTAAAATCGTCAACCTCAAAAATGACCTAAGTCATGGGAAGAAGAGAACCTCAATTTTTTAGGATGGCCCAGTGGATAACAGTCCCTCACAAACCTTATAAGGGAACTGCTACGCTGTAGCTGGGTTCCCGAACCCCTATGCAATTTCATGGGGCTTCCAAAAATTTTAAGGGTCACTTTTTGGAGTCCCCATAGTAAGGGTGATAGCGTACAGAGGTCTATTTTGGGGCCCCATATTTATGGAAACTACCTCATGGTCTCTCAAAGTCTCATGGGAATTAGGGAAAGCCTGTCTGGAAGCTGCATACGCGCGAGCAACATAAAATCGGCAGTTTGGATCGGGGCTTGACTTCCTGCGAAATACCTGCGAATTCCGGTGGTAGAGTTTGGCACCCGAAGCCCTAAACCCTACTTAAACCAATCCTGAGAAACTGTCGTTCCGCCCTTGCCCGTCCTTTCACCTTCATGCTCTCTATACCCACGAAAGCCCCCTGGACAGAAAATCCACAGAAAACCTCTACACTCGCTATCACTCGCTGAAATCATAGCTTTCACTAAATAGGGGACCCCAAGGTAGACCCCAATATACGTCCTTATTCTCGGGACCTCCAAAATGGTACCCCTAGTTCTGGAAAACCCCCTTAACCCTAAACTTCATACATTTCTATACACCCCTATATAACCCCCTAGAACCCCTTCAAGCCCCATTGCTACAGAGTAAAGCTCTGACAGAACCAAGTTCAGCTCCAAGCGGTCAGGCAACGACGCTCTAAAAGCAGGACAGCTACCTTTGGCCATTGCTTGCTACACCATGGCAATCTCGGCCGCTGGGGCAAAACTTATCCTCCCTAATAATGAGCGGGGGCTGGTTATCAGTAAGGGGCGCCTAGTGTAGGAGGGCATTTTACCTTCAAGACTGTGGTGAGCCATAGGGCCTTGATATGGTGGGGGCCAGTATCATAGAAGATGCTTCTTGCAGTTAGGTGATGTTGCAAGAGGGGCAGCTTGTTTAGCAGGGGATGAGCACTTTGCCTAATGCCTGCCTTGTCAAGCGGCTAGGTCTCAATTTTGATCCTTTTCTGGGATTTACTTAAGCCACGCCACTTTAAGCCAGGACCCCCTGCATACCCTGCATACCACATAGCGACATCGTCTTTAAGTTGCCCGCCCCAACAATGGATGCAAAAGCTTCAGACGCCAACCTTTAGGGGTTGTTTGGGATCTGCTCTTCCCCTGCAAGTTGAAACAGCTGGAAGTCCTGTCTAGTTCAAATCCTGCCCAGAGATGCCCACAGAAGAAAAAAGAGAGTTGGCAAAATCCAAAACTTTTTAATGAACCCACCCAGTGCCTCCTCTCAGCAAACATGGAACGTCATGTAGCTTGCTTTTGAATTGACTGTAGTCTTTGCAGGGTCCTCATGCAGTCGAATCTTGGTTTGGGGGAAAGTCTACCTGCAAGCCTTCTAGCTCCTAGCCTATCCCAATGCCACCATGGAACCTGCAAAAGGACCCTATCAGGAGGGCTACGGTCTTGTAAAAGCGCCCTGTTTTGACCACATGTTCGTTTTGGGGAGGGTGTCAGTCATGAGCAGAGGTGGGCCTCTTGGCCTGACTGCTGTTCCTTGAGCTAGCAGCCTTGAATCGTGTGCTTAGAGATATCCTATCCCGCTTTATCTGGAGGATGCCAGCATGACAGCAATCATCCCTGGAAGTATATCAGCAGGATCTCTGCAATCCCCAGGAAATCTGGAGTTCTGAGGGGTTTCAAGACAATCTAGAAGTCCAAGATTATCCCCTTGCATCTCTTTTATGCTTATAGTTTAACTATAGTATAGTACACAACGAAATCCTATTTTAATCGTTTGAGCCCTAATGTGACTCCAACTGAGGCCATCCGACCTCTGGCAGAGACTGCCGCCAACTTCAAGCAGAATGCCTGCTTCCCAGCCCAGATTCCCAAAAGTCTATTTAGGGGTATGGGGTTTCGGGGCTTCGGGTTTAGGGTAACCCCTAGGTGCGCCAAAACTGAGACCACCCAAAAACCTATTTCTCATTTGTCAAACGAGGGTGCTGTAGTGTAGGGTTCCATCCAATTTCCTGCAACCTTTAAGTAGAGCATCTTGGAGAGTGTCATCATATACCAGGGCTTTACAGGGCTTGTTAGGCAAAGATAGGTTCCACCAGGGGTGTCCACAGAGGTCAAGATTAGAACTCTTACTTAAGCATTGTCAAGAAACAGACGATGCGGCTATGATCCCCCAACGAGGAAGATGTACGGACGATTCCATGGTTCTGGTTGGCTTGTCAGTAGGGTTTAGGGTTTGGAGTTTCGTACACAATCTTCGCACTCTGCAATCGAAAGGGCAGCTAACACGAGTCTGTTACACATCGTTGGTGAAGTTTTTGGCAAAGACTCTCGTATCCCCTCGCGAACTGCTCCCGTGCCCCTCGAATCCCTTCAACTTGGCCGGTCCTTCGTTTGAGAAGTACTAAGCAGCGGGTAAGAGCCTAGCCCAGCGAGGTTGACCTACATGATGGGCCTCATGGGTTATTGTTTCCTGTAATCTCCACCCTGTATCCTAAACCCTAAATAGTAGTTTCCATTTTCTTTTGCATTATCCCTACAAGAATCCCTATATTACCCTATACAACCCTGGTGGTGTAGAACGCTGCGAGGCTGCTGTTTACTCCTCCAACCGTTCGGCTGCGTTTGCCAAGCTAAAGCGGGAGCCCTGGGCACTTAAGAGGTGATGCCTTGCATATGCGAGAAGGGATTTCAGAGCATCAGTTTACATTCCAGCTCCAAATGGCGCACAAAAACCCAAGCCCCAGAAGGAGGCGATATCTTGAGACGCTGGAACCAGGGAAGAGTTAAGCAGGTCGACTTTGGAATCCAGGGTCACGCTTGTGTGCTGGAGGAATCTGTTCTATGCTGCAAGGCCCCATCATATCCTGAGAATCTCCTAAGCAGCAGCAGTAGTAGTAAATTTCATCGCGCGCTGTGCAAGGGACGAAACATCAGAAGCCCTCCCAAAAACACAGAGTCAGATAGCGCAGTACGACCACTGCATATGACCCTGCTATATGCCAAAACCAAATGCGTTCAAAGCAAGGTCGTGTGAGATTCCAATAGTGCCCCCTAACTCTGCTTGTGCCACGGCATTTCCCAAATAATATTGCTATAGGGATAATGGAAAAGGAAATGGCAACTACTATTTAGGGTTCAGGGTATAGTGTTTACACTGCTGTTGGTGCTGCTTCTGTATCAGCTACGACTGTATGCGGGTTTCTACAAACAGGTGCCCCAACAAAAGCCTAGGATAGTATAACATTATAACTTACAATGCTTTTGTGGAGCCAAGCTTTGGACAATGCTGTATATGATCCTGACTTGTGGGTTATCTTGCCAAAATTCTGGCAGACGTGACAAATTGAGGCAGTGGTTTTTCTCGCTTGGAGATGCACAAGAGTCTGCTCGACTTAGCAGACCTCTCAGACGGTACCACCCTGGTTGTTTCAGCTGCCGGTAGAGTGTTGAACATGTGAGTTGGAGTCTAAACTCCTCAATGGAGGCTAGACAGGGGGACTATTGTAGGGGTTATTAAGGGGGATACTAGAAGTTTAGACTAGAACATGTGGAGAAGTCTATGCACTGTAGGATTTTTGAGGTTGGTAGCCCCACGTGCGCACATATCCTACTTGCTTGTAGTTGCGTGGCGTGTGAGATTTTCAAAGGCTGTACATGTACGCGCGTTACGTACAAGAGTTGAAGAGAAACGTCAAGTGAGACTGCGTGACTTAAGCTATTTCTGGTCCTTGCCGTGGCAGTATCATTGCTAGGAGAGAGAGCATTCGAACGAGAAAAAGCGGAGATTGGGTATTGCGCTGCTTCTGGACAAGCCGTGCGGCTTATGGCAGCAATCACGGCAATTGCTCGCACACTTCCTGATTAAGGCGTCACCTGAGTTATGATGTCTCGGCCCACTGAGCATGTTCACACGAAGTTTCCTTCTCACCAGGGGGCGTGAGACACTGCACGGTTTTTAATTTGCAGCTCATCCGAAGAGCCCTGCTTAATCAAACATGGTCCATATGTTCTCTAGGTGCAAAGCCCTGCCCACCATACTTGAGTAGGTGCGAAGGAACGAGAACAGCACAGAATGAAGATCCCTGATAAAAGCTCATGGCAGACTCCTCAACTGAGGAGCCCTCCCTTTGCATCCCTAAACCCTAAACCCCAGGAGTGTGTCTTCACGGTCATTCTTGCCCGTCTTCCTGACTTCGGCTTTTTGCGTTGGTGGGCTTGTAGGGGGCTTTACTGACGCCTGACGCCTGGCAGGTTGTGGACTCTTAAGTCTGGCCGTGGAGCTGAGGTGTACCTCTTTGGACCATGCCGTGACGGCATTTCTAAGGACTCGTGCCCTTGGAGAAAAGGTCCCACACAAACAAAACCCTACACCCCAAAGCCTAAACCCTAATCCCGCACCCTATCCCCTAAACCCCTAAACCCCAAACCCTACTCCCCAAACCCTAAACCCTATAGAGCCCCAAAGCTTCCAGGTCCACAGTGGTACAAGGCCCATCTTAGGATCGCTACTGCCTACCTGGGGCAGGGGCATGCCGGAAGCTCGGGACGGGGGGGTGCTGTGATGGGGGATTTCGCTGAATAGGGATTGATTACAGGGGCTTGTGAAGTAGTGCTCAGACTTGGAGGGTAGCGACGTTTGCATGAGGATGAGGGGTGGCGTTGATGTCGGCTTGCAGTTGCGTCACTTTAGGATTTCTGTCGGAAATGTCATGCGTGCAAGGTACGGCATAGAACGGTCTCATCACCAGACTTGGTGGGTTTGTCGGGATGCAGCTCAAGCAACACATGATTCAGTGTGGTGGCGTCGTGGATCAAGTACCGGACTAAGAATGTCGTCCTCTCTATGCCCTTTGGAGCCCCATATTTCCGAGGCCCCCGCAATCCTGATGACCCCAATTCTATCTGCTTGCATTCTGAACTCCTAAAACCCCCAAAATATGCAGTCAAAATCCCGGATCAGAATTCCTCTGTGCATCCCTAGGGTCTGTAAGGGCGGCCCCCACTTTGACAAACCAGTGGAGAGACCACTGAAGGCCGAGCACGCCTACAAGCGCGGGATCTCGGTTTTCCACGAAAAATGTGCATGGGCGTGTCCATCATTTGCTGGCCTTTTTTTGGGTCCCCATAAGAAGGATTGCAGTTTTTAGGGGTCTTTGCCAGATTTCCAGTCTTGCAGACCTCCCAGGTCCGCTGAAACACTTACAAAATTACATTGGACTTGCCAGGGAGCTTTCGAGTGTTCAGTTTCAGGGCAGTTGGAGTGCTGAGGGTAAGTTAAACACTGTCAGTGATCCTATTCAACCGGTGTCTGGTTATTACATAGGGAATATACGGGGATTCTATGGGAAATATATGAGCTTCTTGCGCAACAGGTCTCTCAAACGAGGTTCTAGTGCCTCCCGCCCAGAACTTACCTCTTCGCGAGCGAGCTGCCCCAGGGCTACGCAGAAGCGATGAAGGAGCAGGGTGGTGTTCACAATGGTTCTGGGTTTAGTCAGGGTTTGCGGTTTTGGGTTTAAGGTTTAGGGTTTAGGGGGTGTTCACAACAGTTACTGGGTTCGGGTCTTTTAAGTTTACTGCTTTTGGGAAGAACTTCGAATGCAATGCCCTATTAGTTGACCCTTGCCGCGCCCTTGAAACGCTAGGTTCGTCAGGGGCAGTGTCCTAAAATCCAAAGAATGGACAGCCTGTAGAGCTTCAAAGAGTATAACCCCAGATGTTTCAGCCCAGGCAACAAGCATGAAGCTTGGACCTTTGCTCGACTACTTATCAACTGAGAGGGTTGTTCAGCCCAAGTTTCATTATTTATCGCAACCTTCAACAACGACTAGATGGTCAGCGAAGCTTTGACGCGACAGGAGCATACGTCCAGTCTTGGGCCCTGAAAAGAGAACGGTCAAACCTTCAGCTGTCCCTCCTGCACTTGTAAACTCTACCTTTGCTGTATTCTTACATGTCACCAAGAGTCTGCGGACGCACCAGCAACGTGAGCATCAGCTGCAGCACCTCTTTCTGAAGGGCCGGGGACTGGCCAGCACGGGTGAGCCCTAGTTCTGTATCACAGCCCAGTGTCAACCCCACACTGTACCGAAACATAATCCTGCTATGTCATGGTCAATGAAATTTCAATGTTTCAGCTAGTCTCAGCCACGATATCAGACACACGACCTTTCTTCCTTACCCGCTGATGCTTTAGCTTGTATAGAGTACCTTATTGCCCCGCAGGCCAGACCTTCTGGTGAGACCTTGTTTGCAGGAGTGCGGGAATGCGCTCTGGCAGATTCCTCTCCTCGAGCCTCTGCCTTGCGAACATGATGGGCGGGTTTGAGGGGTAGAACTATTTTTGAGGTTGAGAATGTGCTGCCAATTGGGCGGCCTTTGCCGTAAATGTGGTGCTCGCAACCTGCTTGATTGACATCACGAGCTCGTGAAGAAGAGGTCGGCACTGGCAGCTAAGGTCACCTTTGGCCAAGCGACGGGTGAGCAGGTTCGATGAGGACAGAGCCCAATGGACGTCTATCAGTTGTAGTAAGCGTTCCGTCTCATGGCAGCGTCTCTGCATGACACGTCCGTTGCTGAAGTCCCATCATAAGCCGCCCAGACATACAAATGGCCTGCCTTCTAGCTCCATGGATGTCTTTCATCTCTGCGAAGGAAAGCTGTTGTTCGATTTTTCTGGGTCTAATGAGGCGACTAGGCGCCTTGAACCCTGCATTTGGGTGTGTGTTTTCACACTGCTCCTGGAAGTATGTCCACCCGCTTGGCAGAGCTTTGGCCGCAACCCCTCGAAGTGGCACAGACTTAAACTCTGGCCTAAATTGGAGTAAACTCATGTGATTCTTTGGCGGAAGAGATGCAATAAAAGATGAAGGTGAAGTAGAAAAATGGGGCATCGAATTCTTCAAGAAGATGGGCAATGAAGTGGAAATTGGGATTATGAAGGCGATGCTTCCATGACGATGAAATAAACACGGTCAGAACCCAATTCAATTGCCTTTTAAGGGCTTGCATTTGGGCCAATATTGCCCTGAACGAAATAGCCCCGGGCTCCACGCCCTCTAGGCCTAGTCTAATCTAGTAGGATACCCCTTACTAGTCTGCGCCTTGCTCTGTAGAACAGCCCTTGCATCTACATCATCCTTTCACTTAAGTTGACACGCCACAACACCAGCCTAAACCCTGAAACCGCGAGAAGCTTGCAGGACAAGAACAGACCGCGAGGCTTTTGCAGGATCTTTGCGATCTCAGACGTGGGAACCTGAGAGTCCCGGAGAGTTTAGGTCTTATCATGCTTCGTAGGGTTCCCTCATTCTTGCAAAGGGCAATGTAAATTTTGGTATAGGCGACTTGGGGCATGTGACTCATCAAGCCTCCAAAGTGGCTGAGGCTAGCACAGAGGTCAGGGCTTGGGAACATGTGTAGGACGGTGGGATACTTGTAATTTTGGACCCCAGGGCGCCGTAAGCACTCATGGTTTTGAATTTTGAGGCTTGACTCCTTCATTCATTAAAGAGTGAATTAAAGGCGAACAGTTTTGGAATTCAACTGCTTCTGACGCTGGGATGCTTTCACAGCTGGGCGGTCCCCTTATTCATTTGCATGGAGCGTATGCGTTGCAAACTTGCACCAACTTTGGATCGCCACAGCCATGAGGAATCAACTTTGCACCCATTACCAGAACAGACCACGTTATTGCTGGCTGATGCATCTGCTGACAATGTTGCTGCAATTTTTGGTTGCGGACTAAACATGACGGGGATAGTTCAGAGCCACACCCCAGGATCAAATTAGGGTTAAGGGTTTACTTGGAGGGTCAGGGGGACTTAGTAAGTGGGTTAATAACCCTTATAACTATAACACATATCGTATCCCCTATTATCCCCCCCTATAAACCTACTTACTAAGTCCCCCTGACCCTCCAAGTAGGGTCTAGGGTAGTACATAGCACAAGGTCGCAGGGCCTGCGCATCAATGATTTGTGGGTTACTGGTAGCACTCTGGAAGATTGCCATCGCAGTTTCAGGGTGAACTGCCCGCAGTCCCCAGTATCTTCCCAGGACAGAATTACATTATTCCTGGTAAGGAAATGGGCCAGCGACAGTGACTAGCTGGGCCACCCGCAACATCCGATACCTCCAACAAGCAGTGCATGCAGGTGCACATCGACCACGGAGGCTCTGTCCTGAAGTGGGCCGAAGGCATCAATGACAAGGCCCAGCAACATCAGGTTGAACTGGGATTGCAGAGGGCGCCCTATGCAATGACCACAGAATTTGCGCATGGCCTGCGTATCGGCAAGTCTCGCCACTGATGAAGACGAGCCCTAAAGTTCTACGTTTCATCTTTGCGATTGCACCTGCCATTCTGTTGTCCATTGCTGTCGGGCCTGATATCGCTTTTCAGCTGGTCTATCCTACCCCAAATTATAAATCCCTCTCAGCCCTACATCCCGCAGGAGTTTAAGAATGACATCCTCATCGTCGCTGGCGACCTGGGTGACACCTTCAATGCCATCAAGTTCCGGCCTCTGAATCAGCTCTTCTTATAATCGTCTAATCGAGTTTTGTGTGTAGTATTTAAAATACGGATACGATAGTCGATGCAACGTAGAGTCAGCTTATATCATCGGTCTAATGGTGCCGCAATTCAGACCACAAAATGAACAGAATCTTTCTGTGGTGCAATCACACAAGAATAACTCTCATAGGAAAGTTTCTCAGGGTGATCGATACGTAAATTTCAAGGGGGTCTCCTGTACAATCTCCCTTCAAGCTCAAGTATCATACGTCTTCAGGGTCCCCAAGGTACGGCAACTTATACATTTAAAGGCATGGTCATTTCGACGTGGTGAAAAGAGTGAAGGTGCCAGAGGTATACTCCAAATGTACCGATTCCTTCAGCAGGGGTGCACTTCTTGGAGCTTCCATGAAATCTGCCCACGTGGCGCAGAAGCTCTGTCAGGATCTCCTTGGGCTTAGGGTTCATATGCACTATGGTCTACACTCCTTAAAGGGGGGCTATATAGGGGATTATATAGGGAACTACTACAGGGGTTATTAAGGGGGATACTAGGAGTTTAGACAATGGTTTATATAGGTTCTAGAGTGCCTACTTAGAGCCACATTTCACATGAAACTTGCTGTATACGGACAGCACATCCAAGTCTCATGAGCAGAGCCTGTTGCTTAAAAGCCCTAACGTCTACGTGACAATAATAACAGCGCACCCCTCCCAAAAGACCTGTTTTGCCTTTTTGGTTTACGGAAGGTGGGTCGCAATAATGAACCGAGGGGTTGGGGTAAGACCAGGTGGTGCAGCTCGTAGTACCAGTAGGACAAGTAGAAGGGAATCTATTAAAATCGGGACATTCTCGGCCGGACAAAATTATTGACGCCACCCCCTTTTTGTTGCCAATGGACCTTGTTTAGACTTTCTGCGGGCTCCGAACTTATCAGAAAGCAAATGTAGTCTGGTATTCCGGCGCGGGCAAGCTTCAGAGCTGTAGCCAGACTATGCAAGACCTGAGCCATAGTTGAAACTCCTTAAGGGTGGCTATATAGGGCATTATATAGGGGACTATTTTCGGGCGAATTTGGGGGAGACTCGGAGTTTGGACTACAGCTCACATTATGAGTGCATCCCCCGGCTTCCCCTTAGCTTTACACTCAGGGGTTCCATTTCATCTTCCATTTGCCTTTCCATTTTTGGAGGGTAATATCCCTAAACCCTAAACCCTGGTAGTAGCTTCCATTTTCTTTTCCACCCCTATAAAGCCCCTATCTTCTCTCTATATAATCCCTATATAATCCCCATACATCCCCATATAATCCCTATATAATTCCTATAGTTCCCTATAAAGGAGCCCTCTACAGCAGGTGTGGCTCGAGAAGCCCTGTAAACGCAAGTGCTGCCATGGAAGCAGGGCAAGACGCGCCGCGTATGCTCCTCAGGCGAACTTGGCAGTATTTTTCATTTTTTGCTTCCTGTAGTCCTAAACAACTGCAATTTTTACTGGGGTTCCAAGTTCAGCATAGGCTCAAGTGGTCACAACTCACCAGCCGCCTCCGACATCATGCTTGGAGGCCTCTGCTTAGAAGCCTGACTAGCTACCAACTACATTTTGCACCACCCCAAAATCGTACCCTAATCACTTATCCCCCTACATCGCGGATGCTCAGGGTTCAGGGTCATATTCGGAAGCGTTTGAGGTACATGAGGGCACAGCGCAGGTTGGGGTATTTGAGGGTTTAGGATCTGAGGCTTCTAGGGAGGATCTCTTTAGGGATCCTCGTTCCTTTCTCGGGTTCATCCGGGCCTTTCTCTTGTATCCACTCTCTTCCGTTTCCATCTCTTCATACTTCCCTGATGTTCCACGTAGTGGATCGCTTGGGCGAGGGAGAAAAACGCCGCTGGCATTCATTGAGCGAGAAGGCCGTTGCAGCTTGCCTCCTTCAGGATTATGTAGAGATTATATTGGGGTTATATTAGGGAGAATAGAAAAGAACCTGGAAACTACTAAGCTGGAGAATCAAATGGAAGAGAACATGGAAACTGAAATGGAAGGCCTCGGCACATCCCCAGCAGATAACCCAAGCATGGTTCAACACCGATACAGGCCACAGTCCGGAGTGTAAGCTCATTGCACAGACCGTTGCGCACTCAGGCACTTCACCAATCATTGTGACACATGGCCGCAATATCTGGAAATCACCCCAGTTTCCATGTCATGTTCCATGTTCTTTCCCATTTGATTCTCCATTATAGTAGTTTCCATTTTCCTTTCCATTATCCCCAACAGAACCCCGATACATACCCTATAACCCCTATAGAACCTCTATAATTCCTGTAGTTTCCATNNTATCCCCAATATAATCCCAATATACACTAGGTCAGCATCTTTGTGAAGTGTAGCTAGCTCCCCTAAAGACGGGCTCCGTTTGTGGAGTGGATCCTCATCGGTGCAGGGGCGTATGCGACGCGCTGAAGGCCTCCAGTGTTGCTCGGCAAGAATTTGAGCACCGTAGACTCTAAGGCCCTTGCTTAGGAGTGCTGACTGACGAGTCCCAGGATGGTTTCCGCCGGTGCCGGTCGACCCACAAGGATCCTCTGGTATTGAGGGCCCTGTGTGACACATACACACTTGTTGGAGATATAAGAAGGTAGCTTAATCCCATCCCCCCAGTGTTTCTGCGACATGCTTCTGCTGTCTACAAAGATAGGGGATGGATTCAGGGATTCCAACCCGGAGCCCTGAAGTTCCCAGAAGATTGCTGGAAACCCGGAACCCCCCCCCCGCCCCCACACCCACAAAAAAAGAATGACCCAAACCACAGCAGCCCGCAGCTCTCTGCTTCAAGGGAGCGCCGGAAACAGCCTCTGCATTGCGGCACGGCGACGGGACAGGGGGCATGGGTTGGATGCTGCCCCCACGGCCCCTACTCAGTAGCAGCTGGAGAAAATGCATCATCTAATTAGTTGCCGCCCTGAGTACTAGCTTTGCCAAAGACTGTTATGTACTGGATGTGGACACTACCCAATGACCAAGGTATGGGCAAGAGATTTGGCGGTTGGTGTAATCACCTGTACTATTCAACCCCACGCTGTCGTATAACATGTATACATAGATACAGATTATCATACATGCATATATTTCCTTTTCATGAAGAATGATATTATACGGGCGGCAATTATGATTAGTGCGGGTGCGGGGAAGGGTTAGTAGGGGGAGGTGAGTACATTAATGACAAGAGGTTTGAGGTTTAAGGGGTTGGAGGATTCCTCTAATGTTTTATTCCGAACCGGTCATTTTGAAAGATGCACCTCTCAGCATCTTGCGATTTATTCTTGAGCCCCCAGGCAGGTGTTCTGCATCCCAGCTTTTTTGCCCTAAGCCCGAAACCCTAAANNCCTAAACCGGCAACCCTAAATCCTAAACCCCAAACCCTAAATCCTAAACCTTAAACCGTGAATTCCCACCCAGCCTGCTTAGGCATATCCAAACACTATGCGTATACCCCTGGCCCCACTCCAACATACTCTATATGTATACACAAATATATATATATACATATATTTTCATACACCCCTGCATGTCCCCACACATGATTCCTTTCTCCGGGTCCCACCCGCCCCATGGTATGGTCCCCTGACCCTCAGCTCAGGCCTCTCAAAGTGTGAACGGTGACGAGGATGGTGGTCGCCCTGGTCATTATCCATGCAACTGTTGTGATGTTGTTGATTTCAACACTGCCAACCATCACAGGGGGGATGGTCTTGTCCCCCACCACCCACGGCACAGGGGAAAAGAGGAAACCAGCCTTGCCAAAGGGGAAGAAATGACCGATCTAAACAGAAGCTGAATGCTGAATTGCTACAGGCTTCAGGCAATTCCATATCAGTGCCACTTCCACCCAGAGGTAAGTTCGTTGCCGCAATTATGCTGAGAGATGTCGGAGTAGGACAGCCACCCACACAAAGGGGAGAAGGGGAAAGATCTGAATGACTTCAACAACGCAGAATGATGACAGTTATTGAAAGAAGACAACGACCCACCAGCCACAATACAGGGGCGAGGGGGAAAGATATGAATGAACTGATATTCCTGGGAGACAGAATTCCCGCCATACCACAAGGGGGAAACCTGAATAAGGTCGGTAACTTTGGGACTTGTGCCAGCAACGTGCCATTTGGGTGGGGCCGGTGGGGTTGCAATCATGGATCATATATCCCTGCCTACCCTACATTAACATACCCTATATACCCCAGGTCTATTGTTGGATCGAACCCTTCCTGAAGGACGGCGCATGTCGGTGTAGGTGTGGAGCGAGCTCCGAATTTCCAGCGCTTTCCAGGCCTGTTCTCATGGGATCTAGGGCTTAAATGGTTTTAGGGTTTAAGGGCAGATCTATACAGAGGGGATCACATAGGGTTGTACAAGGACTGTGTAGGGTTTAGGGGACTATTATTAAGAGGGGCGGGGTGGGGGAAATCTGTTTCAGGTGAGCTTCCATTGATTTCCGCGAGCTAGGAACCTTAAGAGTTTCAGGCAGGCAGGGCGTTTAATTAGGGGATTAGCTGCAGTATCTTTTTTTGGTTGATAACTGTAGTAGGAAAGCAAACTGATCAATACAATTTTCTTGTTACGATGATTTTGCCATGTTCATAACACTAGTTGTTCTCCTTGCCAGTATTCATCTTATGGCCATCATCTTCGGTACAGCCATTTTCTTTATTTAGCTAACAGTATAGAACAACTCGCAACCATTTGTTGTGACCACAAGGGAACAAGATAAGATTAGTGGGGTCCCTGTCCGCCATGATACCAATGTTGCTGGGTGGGGGCCTAAGCCACGCATGACATGCTTTGCATAAAGACTTCCGGTTTTCTAGCAGAGTTCGGCCTATCAAGAAAGGGATTGTACTGGGAACCCCAAACAGGGAACCCCAAGAATATAGCTATTAAATTCCTACTATATTCTTGGGGTTCCCTGCTTGGGGTTCCCATTAGAGTCCCTGTAATCAACATGGATCGCTGGGTTGCATTGCTGCAAGGCTATTCCTTGGCTGACAGAGCCCCACCCCCCACAGCACTTGTCAGACATGATACTTGTCTACCACACCGCACGCGAATCCCCAAACCCTGAATTATTAGTACCATTAGTACCATAATTACAACTCTTACTATTATTACCATAATTACTCTATTTTTTCTATTTCTTACTGTTGCCATGGATTGTTACGCCCCCTTGTAGAGGTGGCGAAGAGGATGTCAGCGGCCTTGGCGCGGGCGACTCGGAACTGCCGCTTCAGCTGGAATTTGTGGGGAAGTGTACAGTTTGTAGCGTTGGGCACTGTGGTTGCTTTAGGTTGTAGGTGCCAGGTATTACATGCGTTTTAGGTCCAGAGTCTAGAATCCAGAAGTGAATGGTTGCAGGGGCATAATCGTGTTTTCAGGGGGTATAGGGTCGGCTTTCCAATTCAGATCTCAGTGTGCCCTGGGCCAGAAAACCGGGCCCGGAAAACCCCTAAACCCTAAACCGTCCACCCTAAGCCATAGTTACAGTTACTACTGAAGCATATAATCCCTACACAGTATATTCTTTTCTGTATTCTTTTATTCCCTACTAGCCACCAGTCAGTTTAGCCCATGGGCCCCTTAGGTTGAAACGCTAGATCTCCCCGAAGCCATGGGACTCGAACACCGCCACCTTCAACTGAGCTATAGTCTAAGCTCCTCAAAGGGGGTTACATAGGGGATTAGGAAGGGGATTAATATAGGGGTTATTAAGGGGGATACTAGGAGTTTAGACTATGGCTCATTTGAAGAAGGGCTACCAGCAATCAGTTGGTTGCCAAGCTAAATCATTCTTGAACCCAAAACCCCAAACCCAAAACCCCAAATCCCAAACCCTAAACCCGAAACCCCCAAACCCTAAACCCCAAACCCTAAACCCTAAACCCCAAACCCTGAACCCCTGAGCCTGACGCAGCATCCCAGCAGCTGTCTGAAGCCTTACATACCCCTGACCCCTGCACTTTGCTTACTGAGGGTTTAGGGTTCCACTCCCCCCAATATTAAATCCCCAAAGCTCCCCACCCCCCCTGATACTAAATACTTCCCATTGTGGTATATTATAATATATGGGGTGTACTTAACATGAGGAGGGGTGGGGGGGTTTAGTATGAAGGGGAGGGGGAATGATTATGTCCCCTGTATCATCCCCTATATAATGCATTCCCTTATTCCCTTCTAACCCCCAGTAAGCTTGAGACATTGTGCGTTTAGCCTTGGGCCAGCCCGAACGAAAGCTTCATACCGCCATCCTTTCAGATAGGATTCTGTGGCAGTGTTGCGCTTGAAGCCCAAAAGGTAGCCTTGCGACAATGTGTCGCGCAGATCTGTGGTTCATGCATTGGGAAGCAAGTCTCAGTGAATGGCCAGTCAGTCTGTGATCAGATAACGCGATTGAGCACGCACCGTGCATAGTTCTCTTATGCCAAAACCTCCCGGACTGCTTCTTCCGTCTCGCCTCGCAACTTGAAGTGGGTGATGCTGAGGCTGGCCAAGTTCTTGACGGAGGAGGAAGCAGACCATGCATTCACGGCCCTCTGCCCGGGTGGCGAGATTGAATACCAGCAGTGGTACCACATGCCAGACAAGAAGAAGCCTCCCTGCCGCAAGAACCGTCTCACGTAGGGCTCTTGTAGGAAAGAGCCTGGGTGTTGAAGAGGAATACCAGGTTGCGCAATGTTGTTTGTGAATCGACTCGGGTCAGTTTGGCTCTTTCACAAATTTTGAGCAAAGAGTTTCAACTAGCAGGTTCCCTGCGTTGGACGCTTGAATCTTCAATCGAGCTAGCTCCAACTTTCGCACGTTACACTTTTCGTGTCAAATCTCCAGACAAGTCGACTCTGCACATGCAGAGAAGATTGTGGGATGTTTTGTTGTCTAGAGGCTTGCCTGGATAAAGCGCATGGTTCGAGATCAACAGATCAATAGCCAGAAATTTCAGCCCAATCAGTGCCAGAAGAGCTTTAGCAGAAGAACAATCGCATCAACAAGAACGTGTTGGAGGTCCAGCCAATGCTCAAGCTGAATCCCCCCTATGTAACCCCTATATGATCCCTATTGGAAACTCCTTAACGGGGTTAAATAGGGAATTATATAGGAGAGTACTATGGGAATTATTAAGGGGAATACTAGGAGTTTGGACAATCGCTTATATAACCCCTAGATAACCTTGGTATAATCTACAGCCTGCACACAGCCCAGCCTAGACGCCTAGGCCCTACGAGGCCCTGAAGCGGCTGCAGCGGATCAAAGTTGCGATGGCAGACCCCGAGGACCATGGCCTACCTTGGTATCTGCTGTTGCAATTGGTATATTGTTGGGTAGTAGGGAATATGGGAATATGGTATATTCTATAGGAATATGGGGATTATATTGTTGCTTAGTAGGGAATAAGGGCAAATGGTATATCATATAGAAATGTAGGGCTTATAAAAGGGTTGTATTGCCGGTTAGTGGGGACTAAGGGAATCTAGTTAATTATATAGGACTAGCGGGATTATGAGGGGTTATTCCCTACTAACTAACCACGAGCAAGTAAGCCTTGGTACCTGCTGTTGCAATTAGCATACTGGGGGGTTACTATAAAGGAGAACCAACTGGAAAAAAACATGGAAAATGGAATGAAAACAGGATATGAAGGGCTATATAAGGTTATCCGGGGTTTATGTAGGGGGCATGAAAAAGAAAACGCAAGCTACTGTTTAGGTTTAAGGTTGAGGGATATTACTCCAATAATGGAAAATCAAATGGAAAAGAACATACAATGACATGAAAACATGGTTTATAGGGGTAATACAGTGACAGGGTGAGTTACTGGGGGTTAGCAGGGAACGCAGGAATATATTCTGTAGTGCTTGTATTTCAGTATTGCCGACTAACCACCAGTATTCCAAATGCAATGACCTGTGGGCTCGAGTTCAGGGGTGAGTGAGGTTTAGGGTTTAGGGTTAAGGGTTTAGGGTTTAGGGTTTACAATTACGCGTTGGATTAACCTAACCTTGCTAACTTTGACAGTCGGCTGTCTGTCGCAACTGTCAACACGCAACATGCTTAGACCGCAGTGCCGAGGTACCGCTTCCCTGTGAATGATCAGCAGCGATATGGGATCCTCCCTATGTCCCCAACAGTTCGTATGCTCTGCGATCGCGTGAACAAGCGGCTCCCTGGCTCTTGTTTGAGCTGTGTGCTTGGCCCGTGCAGGTAAATATATACATCTCACAGAATCCTATGTAAGAGCAGATAAAGCATGGATGCACTGACAAAAGCGTGTGGGGAGTTTAGGCCCCCAAGATTGGGAATTCGCTCGTGCATCATGTCATAACTAATAGGGGCTGGGATTCTGAAATTTTGCAGACATCTTGGAACCCAACTGTCGGCTGCTCTTACCATGCTTCCAAGAAGAGTTGCGGACTTTTTGCAGACGGAGAAGGGCCTTTGGCATGTATCCTATCAAAATACAGTTACTTTACTTTACATTGGCTTCAAGCCTAGCAGTAGGTCAATGGTATTGTCCTGAGCTGCCGGCCTTTGGTTTGGTGAGACCTTTGGCATTCCCAGGCAAGAAACTCTCTTAGTGGTGGTTTAGTATGGAATAATGGAAAATAAGCCTTGTATACTCCCTGTAGAATATATTCCCGTTTGTCCCTGCTAACTTCCAGTATGCCCTGACAGCTTCCTCGTGTGTGCGTTTTGAACATGTGCGTTTGCTGAGCAGTTGAGGCTGAATGCGTCTTTCAACCATGCAGTCATTCTGTATTACGCGGATGGCAATGAGTGCATCGGGTATCACAAGGATTGGGGTGGAAAGTGGTGTTTTTTTTTTTGTGCGGCAGGACCTCAATAACCAAGCTATAGGGAAGGAACTTTTTGGTGCTTCGCCCGTGTGGTAACATGCAGCCCATGGAGCTCCCACCATGTGAGCTATTGTCTCAACTCCTAGTATCCCCCTTTTAATACTCGCCTATACAATTCTTTACTCAGCCCCCTTTTCGGAGGTAAGACTTTCGCTCGTGTGATTATAGGGCCCCCAGAGATACCTGATTGGTCTGCAAGCGTCCGCGAGGATCAGAAGAATTATGGTATTCTTTCTGACAAATTCTGTTTTGGGAGTCTTTGTTGCTAGGGGGTATTAAGGAGGGAATTCCGCTTTCATTGCTGTGTACATGTCATTCTTCATTGTTATAAGCTCTCAGCGACTTACATTTCTAAACCCTCTACAGGGGTAGGTATGAAGATAAATTTGCAGTTCTTCACTCTTGCTCCCTATATATATAATCTCCATAAAGCCCCCAGGAATCCAAGTGTATAGAGCTCCCCAAACCTACCCTAGTTGACCCTAAACTGGGGGAGGGGGCTTAGAGGACAAGACGCTTGACCTGGACGAAAACTCGGCCATCGTTAGCATCTCCTTGGGCCGTCCTGGCCGGCCTTATGTGCTTTGGCCTTTGGGCATGTTGGGCTTAGGGTTTAGCACTGTAGTGTTTAAGTATACTAGAATTCTTCGGGTTGCTAAGAAGTCTGCAGGAAGCTGAGTCCTGGTGCTCTAGTATATTCAGTTTTTTTTTGCGTGGGGGCGCGTTGTTTCGTTTGGGGGAGGCCTCATACACCAGCTTGTTTGGGAGCAGGGAAATGCAATCAGAGAGTATATTTCCCCTAAGTAAATAGAATATATTATTCCCCAATATCATAATAAGATCCTCAGATACTTCCTATTCTTTCTACCGAAGGGGGACCCTAAACCTAGGCCCTGAACCATACATATCCCTGTATCTTTCTAAGGTTAAAATCATGGGCTAGTATGGGCCCTTAACCCTGGGGTCCTTATATACCTACTATATACCCTATATGTAATCTTCAGGGTCCCTAGAATACCCTTCAAAAGGCCTAAGGGGCCATATTAGGGGCCCATACTTCTACCCTGAGAATCTTCTTTCGGGGGACTATAGTCCCCCTTAAGTGGATAGAATATGGCTTTGGGTACATTATACTCATCTCCCCGTTTCCATTTTCTTTTCCCCTATACTCATAGAAACCCAACATATCCCTCCATATTTTATCTACTTAATTGGGACATATTACCCCAACATATACCCTATTACAATAGTAGTTTCCATTTTCTTTTCCATTATCCCGAAATAACCCTGACAACATACCCCATATTCTATCTACTTAAGGGGGACTATAGAGCCCAAACCCCTAAACCCTAAACCCTGAATAGTAGTTTCCATTTTCTTTTCCATTATCCCGAAATAACCCCTATAACCCCTATATCTTAAGAGGGACTTGATAGCCAAAGAGGTCCTGCGGGATGACATCTTCAACCCGACCACGGAGACCGAGGTGGGGAGCTTTTAACTTTTCAATGGGCTTACCTTACTGGGGTTCAAAGGGAATAAGGGAGGGTCTATTAGGGTTTGGGGAACAAGGGAACATACCATATGGGGATTATATAGGGATTATATTCCCTGAATTGTTCCCTATCTAATTACTAGCCACAAGTAAGGTTGCGTGCGCTATGGTGTTGATGGTGTTTTGAAAGGCCTTCACCGTAATGTTCAGGTCCTATGGTCATGTTTAGGAGCCATCTGCTGGCTGGGGGCTGTTGGGTCAGCTGGACATCAGGATACGTAAAGTGGCCTTTGGAGGGTTGAGTACGGAAGGTACGCATCAGTTCAGTCATGTCTATGCAGGCTCCTTATAAAGGGTCCTGAAAAATGCCTGTGGCAGCAGCTTTCCTCCAGGGGATGTGCTGAGGTGTTGCTGCCCCATGGTGGGCTCTTCAAGCAGCTCAGACGCACTGAGCTTGAGCAGCCAGAGCGCTATCTTCCCCTCTTTGGTTCTGCCGTCGCTCAGGTTTGCTATTCATGGCACAATGTAAAAACTAGTACAGTGGCGTGCTACTTCGCGGCTGACACCTTGCTGAGCCCGCGTGAGAGAGAGAGAGAGAGAGAAAGTACTCACTACTTTGTGCGATCTTCAAGAAGGACTTCAGAAGAATCTCCTGGTGTGGAGGAGCGAAGCGATGTTAAAAGATTTCAAGGGCATCCGCAGGCTGTTTGGCTAGAGAGCAACTTAGCCGTATCCCCAGAAATTGGTTCTGTCGGCAGTTCCCTTGCAGTGAGCAGCTATGTTCGGGCTTTGGGCAATATACACTTCAAGGTCCCAAATTTTTCTAGAGTCCTGGAAGTCGTCTCGGTGTCTCGGAGCAATGCTAAGGCTTGGTCCAGACACAAACAAGAGCTTCTACCACGCTGTTCGGCACCTGGACCTGGGTGACTTCTGTTTAGATGGGCTGGCAGTTAGCTGACAGTTGGTGGTGATGGGCTTGACATTTTATGGGGGCACAAAGGGTTCATCGCCTCACGTGCTCGAAGCACATTATCTCTGGACTGCCATGGGTGTTTGTAAGCCATTAGAGGCAAGCTGGTCCTGACAGGGAGTTAGCCTCCAGGATCAACTGCATTTGACCAAGTACGTATCTCACGCCCTGCTTCAAAATCCTGCAAAGGTGAGAGGAGTCCCTCCATGCCTCACCTTGCAAGAATGCAGCATATGGTCCCTTTGGTTATGCCTGCATGAAGGGGCCGCCTTTCTGCCGTCCAAACGCAACGCCATTCCAGAATCCTGTTCACGCTCCCCTACAAATAACAAATAAGCCTTCTCAAATCTCACCAAATCAGATGCCGTACTTGCTGTCGCTATTCATCCTTGTGCCGCTCGAAATCTTGAGGACACCATGAAGATATGGGAGGCCGAAATGACTAGGCCACAATTACTTGTCCCCCGATATTCAGCCATATCCTTCTGTACAGTATAACCTTAAAGCCTAAATCGCTACATGCTACCCAAGAAGACTATTCTAACCATTCAGGCCCCACAACACCAACCCAGGCAGACGCCAACGCCCGAAATTGCCGGAGCCCGCGTCTCCGTGACATTCCGCCACGTCACGTCCTACGAGAAAGCGGGCGAACTGACAGGCCATTGGGAGTGGCGGTGGGCTGAAGGATTCCCAAGATTTTGTAGAATTTGATCGAGGTTGATATTTTGAAGCCATGAGGACCTCAGGCAGCAACATGGTTAAGACTGGTAGGCAGATGTTGAGATGGGATTCGCAGCAGTGCGGATATTCAAGCAGGACCCTGGTTTGTAAACACGTGGTTCGCTTCCGGCACCTTAGATTGATGGGAGTTCGGGGTGAGCTGGGGTGCGGGCGGGGGTGCTGTTTTTTGAAGCTTCGTCCCCATGATTGAAGCTCCTCGCAAACAGCTTCAGGGCAGGAAGCAAGCTTCTGCCAGAACCTAGGAGATTATCTAGGGATTATGTAGGGGGTTTATAGGGATCAGAAAGGGGTCATAGGGGAATTCCGGGAATCAATGGCTGAGGGGCTAGTACAGAAGCACACAAAAGCCCAAGCATAAGCATTGATGCGTAATCCAGTGAAATTCCAACCACACGCGGTTTAGGGTTTCGGGCTTCGGGACCCTAAATCATCTAAGCCCTCTTCGGAATCACCTGCTAGAAGGCATCAATACTCGTAACCCCCCGTGTGAGGCAAGGGTGCAGTGTACCCGACTTTGAACTGGCCGCTGCAGTTGAAGCTTGTCGGAAGAAATACCGCCAAAAAGGAGGCAGAGCTCAGTGTAGGGCTTCCCCCCAATCAGGGGGCCCTCAGGGACCGAAAAAGATATACGCGGATTACAGGGAGAGTATCAGTGTCTCCCTCCAGCATGACATGGGCATCCTTTGGAGAAAATTCTGGCCCTGCAGTTGTACATTTTCTTCCCGGTGCAGGGAGAATATTAATATGGCATGACCAGCAGCAACATGGTCATTCTCTGTGGTACACCCCATGCATCATTGGGGTCCTCGGAAAGGCGTGAGCAGTGTTTTGAAAAAGGGTCCCCGAGATTTTAGTTGACCTTGCATGCTTGTACTTCTTTTCAAGGCCAAGAAACCATAAGGCAGCAGGGAAGGCTGCACGGTAAGCAATCACATGCCTTCTTCGCTCAGCTTTCTGTTAGTGCCTTGGTCCATCCAAATTGTTCTTCCTCAGTATTGAGGCACGGATTCCATTAACCGCTGACCTGGCCGCTTTCATTGGGATTCCGACTTGGGACCGGAAGCCATGTGCTGAACAGGTGAACACACCAGCCGGGGTTGCTCAAAGGTTTTGGCTTGAATACAGGCACCGCCCAAGGAATGGCCAGGCCTCTTAGAGGTTGTCTCTCAGCATCCGGTTTCTCCTGAAATAAACGCTTGTGGGAATGATAAGTTCACAGTTAGGCAGGCAAGTTGCCTAAGGTTAGAAGTATGGCCCCTAATATGAACTATAGTCTAAACTCCTTAAAGGGGGATGTATAGGGGATTATATAGGGGACTACTATAAAGGTTACTAAGGGGGATACTAGGAGTTTAGACATGGGCCCTAAGGCCCCTAAGGGTGACCCTAGGGACCCTTAAAGGTGCATATGAGCCATAGTCTAAACTCCTTAAAGGGGTTACATAAGGGATTATATAGGGGACTACTATAGGGTATATTAAGGGGGATACTAAGAGTTAGACTATGGATATACAGATCTTCGGGTTAAGGGCCCATACTATAGGAGCCCAGGGCTTCAAACCTAAAAGTTGCCAGCAAAGGAATGGCCAGCACCGGATGGACGAGGATTTGGACCAGGATCGGCGGCAAAAACTCAGCGTTGCCAAACTCTCAGTACTTTGAAGGGTCAGGGGGACTTAGTAATAACGGAAAAGACTATAGGGTTTAGGGTTTAGGGTCATGGGGACTTAGTAAGTAGGTGAATAATGGGCATCATTAGGGCTACTATATGGGTTATATAGGGGTTAGTAACCTACTTACTAGGTCCCCCTGACCTTCCAACTAAGTAGGGAGTGTAGTTGTGAACATGGGAAGTTGGGGAGAAACTGGAGTAGATTTTTCTGCAAGACCGTGTTTGGGGTACATTCCCGAAATGCCCCATAGTCTTTCTGCTTGTGTGCTGGGAGGTTCATGCGGAGGCGAATATGCTGAATCAGTGGAGGAAGCTCCCCCGAGCCCTACGCTCAACAGCGTTCTCGCCCTGTACTCAATAATCCCTATATAACCCAGTATTAGAATAGTTTCCATTATATTTTCCATTATCCCAATGTAAGCCCAATAGAACCATTACATACCAACTTTGGGCTATCTGGATCAAACCCAAACCCTCAATTGGCCACGCTGTCATTTTCCAGTTTCCAGGTCCTGGTGCACCTGGGCAAACTCCAACTGATCTTTCATCTTATTAGCAGGTTCCTGAGAGTTCCTGGTCTGAAAATGCATGAATTTTTCGCCCCACATGATCCGTATTCCAACCTATCAGACTCGTTTCCTAAGCTACTTGCCAAATTAACCCTGCACAAACCTCTGAATGCAAACCACCAGCGCTGAGTATAGTATGGTAGGAGCTTAAACTCTTCCAGCACGGTTTTGGCGGATTGTCTTGCCAGCTGTTCGAGCTTCTGCCTGGACCCTCCCATGTAGTCCCTTTTTGGGTTTGGTATGGTTTTTAGGGTAGGACTCTTACTAGGACTACCAAAAGGGTATGACATTGGAGGGTCTACGTAGACCGTTTCGGTGCCTGCTAGGCACTCGAGAAGCCGGAGCCCACAACCCCGACAAAAGCGCCAGCTCCTGTAAAGAAGGCCACGGAGCGATGTTTTCGGGTACGTAACTGGGTAGGTCCCTGGGAGATTTGATATTTCCCCTAATGGCTTTCATAGGGGAACATATATACTAATATTGTTCAATGTGTTTTAGGGGCCAACCTAGGTAAGGGTCATTAGTCACCCTTAATTAGTCTTGAGGGTTTGGGGGTCTTGGGTTTACTATTGTTTCGGGTAAGTAAGGGTCATTAGTAACCATTAGCATTGGGGGTTGGGGGGTCTTGGGTTTATTACTGTTTTAAGTTTGAGGCTTTGGGGTTTACTACTGCTGGGGGCTGTTGAGGTTAAGTTCTGGGTGTAACTACTGTTGACACAAAGTCATTGAGCGTTCTGCCTGGCCCATGCTTTCCAGGAAGTTTATGGTTCAACATAGGACGACCGCGCAGGAATTATAGCATTACCAGTTCTGGCAACCTAAGGAATCCCTCCCCCCGGCCCTTGCCTAGCCACACATATTCCCTTGCCATACCATGGTACAACATTTGGAATGCGGTGGGGGGCTGCCGTTTTACCAGGGTTACGGGTTTTGGTTTTTGGGCATTGCCAGAATTTCTGAGGCCTTGTGCCTGGGCTACCCCAACCCCTCGACTGCATGACCCTTCCAATATCCATACCTTCACTGGGCCTGTCCACGATTGCTTTTTTTTTTCAATTCACATGAGCTACAGTCTAAACTCCTTAAACGGGGATTATATAGGGGACTACTTTGGGGCTTATTAAGGGGGATGCTGGGAGTTTAGACTATAGCTCGCATGAGTTGATGAAGGTCTGCTGGGGTCCCAAGGTAAAAGTTTTCAGCTCATCCTGAACGCACCCCTTGCTTACATAGCCCATCTCACCCCCCCAGAGCCACCCAGAATCCCCCCCTAACCCTGATCCAAACCTTGCAAACCCAGAAACCTTCTGGTGACGACTAGGAATGGAGGAAAAGACCCCGGTAACCCGTAGCCCTGGTCATAGTCCGAAAATCCTGTTCCTTCACTCTCCACCTGGATTGGCCTTTTTGGGCATTTAAATATTTCGCCTCATTAGTTTCACAGAGACCCTACATACTAGCATTTTTCAAAGGGCTCTAAAAGCCAAACAAGCCACAAACCACCAGAAAGTAAAGCGAGGCCCCTGCGCCGCAGCTGTCGCCTGAGGATATCGAGCTCCTCCGCACGTGCCTGGGCAGCAGGTTATGGTCTTGAAGCTTTCTTGGGTTCTCAAGCCAGTGGGCTCCTCGGCACCACCGGGAAACATGTGCGACAAGGTTTCCTGATGGATTCCATGGAGTTAGTTTGGAGCAGCTCCTTCTCTGACCATATGACCATTGTGGATTTGGGGTTTAGGGTATACGTAGGGCCTCGGGTTCGGGACTCTCTGAGAGCATGCGGGGGATCAACGGATGATAGGTCTTTTTGCTAAGGATTGTAGAGTAAGCTTGCTGAGAGAAAATTGGTGGACCCCCTTCAGGGGTTGTGAAAAGGTGACTGTCAAGGTAGCTCAGCCAAGGGCGCTTGCGTAAGCACCATGGCTGGTCAAGTGAAATCGTTCCGGCATGGCTGGAATGTTACAAAGTGTTTTGGAAGGACCTGGGAAAGATTATGGACGAGATGGTGTATAGTTACGGCTAGCCTCCACGTATCTGTCCCTGTGCTGGAAGTCCCTATTCCTTATTCTGATATTCTGTTTTCTTGAGAAGCTTGGCACAGGGTCTTGACGTTGGGCATAGAGGGGTTGTCAAGATTATGGTCCTTCTAGCGGTCCCCAATTTAATACGGCCCGTATGACTTGTTGTGCCCAAAGACATAATATCGGCCCTCCACCGTACGCAAATTAATCATGCCCACGAAAGAATTTCCACAAAGCAGCAGGTTGCAAGCTCTGTCTTCTGTATGTTGTCCCGACGTCCCATAATCTTTTGCCAGCTTGGAGGCGGCGATCACAAGGAAGGGGTTGTGGTGGGAACTTCTTTGTCAACCCGAGTGAAGATTTCCAAGCCCTAAGTCCCCATTTTCATGTCAGGGAACCTCGTTTTTGTGGACTTTCATGTAACAATAGAGGAAGATCTCACAGCCTTCGAGGAGCGCCATGAAGATCCTAAACTCACTGGGATTCCAGTGAAGCAACCCCCATGCCTCTCTCTCTCTATCTCTCTGTGAGGTGCCTTGCCGAAGCAGCCCTTGAGGCTTGTCCAGCCATGAGGGTAGGGGGTGTGGGGTCTAGATTCTAGATGTCCGGTGTAGACTGTGGGTTCTAGCTTAGGACCAGGCGGACCAGGAAAATATCCCAAGGGCACAAGGCACCTGGGTGATTGAATTTTAGGTATGACATTTCTCCACAATGACGACCCTGTGTAAGCCTTCAAACTACATTGAAAGTATTCTTGGAAACCCTGGTGATAAATGCCCATAAGGATCAATCATTGCAAAATATTCCCAAGACTCAGGCTTGAAAGTTGTTGCCAGAGATCAGCATGCCGTCAGTAGCAACAAGGCCCGCAAAGTCCAATCCAAAAAGCTTTGTTTACACCCATGCTCCAATCCGAAACCTTTTTCTTGCTGAGCACCTCCACCTGAACCACCTCTCGATGCCTGGCTCCTGAAGCTGGAATTTTGAAGCTGCAAGCAGCAAGAAAGTCTGCAAAGCTTCAATAATCCTCATGGAAAGTCCTGAAGAACGAGTAGCATCCGTCCGCCTATATATGGAGCTGTTTCCTTTTGAGCTCTAGATTGTGAAGACCCCCAAAATCGGTCTAACTATTCCAGGCCTGTATAGAGTGGATCCTCGGCCTACGTAAGAACATCTGAAACTGTTTAGGGCCTGCCCTAAGGGTCCAAGTACCCAATAATTAGGTATTTGGGTTTTGGGTAATATAACCCCTGTATAACCCCAATATACCCCCAATATAATCCCTATATACTATAGTTTCCATTTTCTTTTCCATTATCCGAATATGTCCCCAATTTATAATACAGGTTTTGGGTAAGTATATGATTATTAGGTACTTGGACCCTCAGGGCCTGATGCTTTGAAGCCTCAAACCCCCAGACATTGTAGGTATTGAAATGCCCAATATCCTAAATGGTAGTTTCCATAAATAATGGGACCCCAATATAGACCCCAATATAGTATAATCCTGATTATGGGGACCCTCAAAATGGTACCCCCTAATTTTGGGAAACCCCCAAATACCAATCCATAATGTGGCGCTACCCTGTGGTAGCCGGGTGGAGGGGTACTTCATCTTCGGGCAGGGATGATCTCTGCATAAGTTTTAGGTAGCCTCAAGTTGAATTGATTTTCCGTTGGATTCAGCATGGTTCTTGGTCCCTAAACCCCGAACCCTCCAGAATGTAGTTGCTTCAATCTTCTTTTTGATGGCCCATATATGACCCCCCTGTATACAAGCCTAGATAATCCCTATTTCGCCCCATATAACCCCTGTATACGTACCCCGAAAAACACCCAGCTTAAACCCCAAACACCAAAATACCCATCCTTAACCCCAGACACCAAAATACCAACCCTAAACCCAAACCCCAAAATCCTCACCCTAAACCCTAAACCACAAACTCCAAAATACCCAACTTCAAGCTAGCAGAAGCCCCTGGCAGGACCACTTCGCCACTAACGACCTTCGTGGAGCCGGCCTCGCTGCACGTTCTATTATGATGGCCAAGGTAGGGCTTTAGGGTTTAGGGTTTAAGGTTCCAATATTGGGGATATATTGGGATAATGGAAAAGAAAATGGAAACTACTATATTTAATTTAGGGTTTAGGATTTAGGGGCTTAGGGTTTAGGGGCTTAGGGCTTGGGGTTTATGATGGCCAAGGTAGAGCTTCTCAAGGGATGGGATGTAGGGTTAAGGGGTTTAGGGCTAAGGGTTTATGCGTTTAGGGGCTAAGGGTTTAGGGGTTTAGGGGTTTAGGGTCATGGGTTTAGGCTAATGGGGCGATGGAAGGATAAGAGACCCATGGGTTAAAGGGAAGGGTTTAGGCTGTAGGCTTTATGGGGCTTAGGGTTTAGGGAGAATTAGGGATATATGACACTCCAATAGTGGAGATTCGAATGGGACAGCATGAACATGGAAAATGAAATGGATTTTGGGTTACATAGTGGCTATAATGACCAAGGCAGAGATGTGAGGGGGAGCGTTAGGGGTTTACGGTCCAAGGCTTATATCCTTTGAAGCAAGGGTTTAGGCTTGAGGCTGTTTGTGGGGTTGGGTCAGAAAGTCAAGGTTGAAAGGATGTAGGGTAGATTTCAAGGCACGGCTGAAGATTCCTTCTTAAGATTGTTCTGAATCTGAAACATCATGATGAGCGCTTCTCTTCGTGATCATTATCCCTCCTCCTGGGCTGCTGTTAAGGAAATTTTAAATGAAGTTACCATAATGGGTATATATAGTAATTCATATAGTTTCCCCAGTATAGTAACTCAAATTAAGTTCCTTAACAGCAACCCAGTCTCCCAATAAACGAGTCTTGTCAAAGAGAAAATGAGGGCTTGCTAGGGCTTCCATCTTGCAAAATATGGCCTCAAGGTTACCTTGGCGGGCCAGGAATGAAAATATGGATCCTCATAGTAGTCCCTATATAAGCATAACCCGTTATAGTAGGTTCCATTTTCTTTTTCCTTCCTACCCTAAATCCTAAGCCTAAACCCTAAACCCGAAATAGTAGTATATAGTAGTTTCCATTTTCTTTTCCATTCCGTCATTCCCAGCTAACGAAGGTAAGCAAGGGACCCAGCTAGTTTGGGGATGCTCATTGTCACTGCCCGTGCTTTTTCCATTGTGCGGACATGCCGCAAACTTTTTTGGGGATCTGCCATATGATAGACTCCTCCAGCCCATGCCCTCTATGCGAGAACTGTGCGAAGATGACCCGCGCAAGATCTTCCTTGCCTACAAGTCAGCCCCACAAGACCTTCCTACATCGCCCTAGACGCATTTATAATTCCACAATTCCCTACTTGGAGGGTCAGGGGGATTTAGTAAGTAGGTTAACAATGAGGATAAATAGGGTTACTATATGGGTGATAGGGGTTATTAACCCCACGTACTAAGTCCTCCTGACCCTCCAAGTTGAGTCTCCTCACGCTGTTCAGAAACTCCTTTGTATGATGCAGGTCGGCGAAGCAAAGTGCGACAAACTTTCCAAGGCAGGGGGGCCAGAGGGCATTCCTCTTACCTTTGGTTAGCCGGGAATGAAGGAATGGAAAAAGAAAATGGAAACTATTATAGCGGGCTATATAGGGATTACTATAAGGATCCATTCCTTCATTCCTAGCTAACCAAAGGGCCGTCCTTCAGTGAGGCTTCTGCAACAGCAGCCCCTGGAGGCCTTTGTAAGCGCCAGCAGGTATACCAGCTGAGTTGAGCTGGCCAAGCATGTCGCTTAACGCAGTATTTAGCGCAGGCGCAGTCCACCGTCCCTCGAGTATAAACGCGAAATCTGCAAGACTCCAAGCGCGTAAGTATGACTCCAACCGTGCATACGCAACAGATAGATCCCAATGTATTCGCACATTGCGCACAAGGACCCCAACTTCGAGAACTGACCAGGAAATGGGATAGTGAGAAGCTAAGCTTCATTCTTCGTGATATGTTTCTGAACAAGATTCTTAGTATTCGAAACTGATACATAGCGGCCTCGCAAGATATTATACGACTGTATAATATATCTTTCAAAGACATTTAGTTTTGCACGCCTTATGCTTAAAGACTGCCGTAGCAGGCTTGGGGGGACTCGTCCGAAGTCTAGATTCCCACGCTTATTTGATTTAGGGTTCAGGGTCTAGGCATGCTTTTACCCGTGCTTATTTGTTTCAGTGTTGCGGGTTCGGGAATACTGCTTTGGGGGTCCGATACATTCGGGCCCCTCGAAAAAGCAACCACTTAAGGTAGGTCTTGTAGGGCTGGCTGACTTTTTGCCCCCACGCGTACACCTGTAGTCGTCTGACTTCAATTCTTCAGAGGCACTTGGCGGTCGCATTGGTGAAGCATACAAGACCTGGAAAAAGGCCGGGTGGGCTTAGCCAACTTCACAGCTTGGATTGGCACAAAAAGGACATGTTTGCCTGGAAGTGATTACCCGCGTCACATCTTGGGCTGCAGAGCTCACGAACAGTGGGATCCCCGGAAGACTGAGGCAGTTTGAGGCTCTCATGTGTGGGCTATCTGAGGCAGCTGGTGAAGGCTGAGCAGCAGGGTGCTTAACAATAGCGTGTTTCATGTTGCGATCGCAGTTTCTGCAAATGCCCGTGTAAGACAAACCCTAGGGATCCAAATAACCCAATGTAGGTAATATTTACAGCCTTTAAGGCCCAATATAAGTATTATGTATATACTAGGATCCCCAGCTTCCGGCCGCACCATGGCTTCAGCAATGGGGCCTCTGTTTCGTTGGAGGAAATGACGGCCCCTTCCTCATGGTATCTAAAGGGCTAAATAGTGAGCAGGTAAAGACAACGAGGCCAGCAACCAGAAGAATCCCTTCCCTCCATAAATATTCCCAACCACCCAATAACCAATGTTCCCTCAAATTATGCAATGGCGCTAGATGGGGAGCATTTACTACTAGAGGGGTGAGGGTTGATTCTTGGGGGGCGGGGATGAAGCAGTTGTTCGGCGCTAGGCCCAGAAAGGCAAGCCGAAAACAGCCGTGAGCGAGCCAACCCCAGAGCCGCCGAAGGCCAAGGTGAGTGGCAGCTGGGGGGACTTATATTAGGGTTATATTGGGTATATTGGGGTTATATTGGGGTTATATTGGGGTTATATTAGGGTTATATTGGGTATATTGGGGTTATATTAGGGTTATATTAGGGTTACATTGGGAGCTAGGGGGACTACTGCTATGC
>CAJNIZ010034991.1:0-16925 GCA_905231905.1 Symbiodinium pilosum
TGCAGATGAGCATTTTTCCATAGTTTCGCGCGCGTGGACATCAGATCGCATGATTGGAAATGTGCTTAAACACAGTGGCCCGTACGGGCGCCGTAACCAAGTTTTCTCTTGGGGGCTGTTTGGGGAGGTTTCAGGTTGAGGTTTGCAGAGTTTGGGGGTTCAGAGCTCAAGCCATTTGATTTTTGACTTTCACGGACTCAGGATTCACAGGGACAGTCTTCTTTGAGCGATTACCATTTTAGGGTTCTGAGGCCTATAGGTCCTTAAGCCTGAACTTTACGAGGGCCAGGGTTTGCGCGTTTGAAAAAAGGACTTTCAGTGGGGAACCCGTGCAGGGACGCCCGAACATATAGTAGGGAAAAAACAAGAATATGCTTGCCAGGGTACTTACATTCCTATTGCATTGCTTGGGATGCCCGTTTGGGTTCCCATGAAAGTCCTTCTATTTAAGCGTTCGTTTAGTCAATGTGGCTTTAATTTTCGTGGGCTTTCGAGACCCTGAACCCTACATCTGAAACCTCTGAAGCTTGAAGCCCTGTTTGTGGATTTTGTTTAAACCCTAAACCCAATCCCTAAACGGTTTAGGGTTTAGGGGTGGCGTGGCCCACGGATCTGGGACAGCGCCTTAGGCTCTATGAGACAGTTCTTGTTCCCTTGGCACCGTAGTTTTGATGTTTTTGGGGATGGCTAGGGAGATGGGTAAGTGTTTCTAGTACAAAGTGCCCATCTGAGGAGACCATTGACAGTCATAAATCCTAAAACTTTAAACCTAAATCCTAAAACTTGAATCCTAAACCCTAAGTCACATATAGTTTCGGGGCTGAAGTGTTTTGGCTTAGGCAACTATGGCTCCTATAGAGTCCGCAGTTTACTGGTAGTCAGCTGAGGCAAGAGCGGGGACGATGCCGCCATAATGTCCTTCTAAATGCCGGGGGTGGTTCCACATCCGCCAAACCCCCAAAAGCGTTAGGGCCTCGGGTTGCCTGCCACTGTAGGTCTCCGGGATCCCTACGGCACCCGAAAAGTGAGAACTTCACATGGCGCGTCTATTCATGAGCCCGAAACCTCTGCAAGCCCTACCTGAATCCCAACAAGGTAAAATGTTAGGATTTAAGGGGTTATGCCAACTTATTGGGGTGTAGTTTCTACAAGGTAATTGAGGCGTTACAGGTAGTAGACATTCGCTTCAGAACCAATCTCAGAAGCTTCCTGAACCCTAAACCCCACCAATCGAAACCTAAGACACTTGGAGGGTCAGGCAAGTCTAGTCATGATCCCTAGAACCCACATAGTCATCCGAGTTTTCCATTATTAACCGACTTGTTAAGTTCTGACCCACCAAGTAAACCTCAATTCCCGACACTACCGAATTTCCAGGGCCAGTACCACACCATCATGTCTGGTGGTCCAGTCATCGACAAGGAGTCCAACTTGCGACTTGCCCTGAACTTGTAGCCCGAACTTCTGTAATACCGCGAACCTTAATCCCGAAACCCAAGCCCGTGAACCCTATAACCCCTAATCTCAAAACCCCTAAACCAATCCTGCTTAGCTCTTGCTGTTTTGATCAAGGGCTGGCTTTGGGACCCAGGTTTGGCAGTGTCGGGCGTAGGCGTTTTAGAATTGAGGGAATAAGAACTTGGGCATTGGAGGTGTTTAGGCTTTTGACTTGCGACTGAATGCTAAGAGGCGCTTAAATAACCGTCAATATCATGGTTAACGATTCCTTGCATAATGATCGGCTAGCGGCTAGGGGTTGTTAAGGTTTAGGGTTTAGGAAGTCTTTAGGGCCGCCGATGCATCCTGCAGCATCTCCCGCTAGCATGTTCTGACTTTTGAGGCATAGCCCTTAGGTGGACCCCCCACCCAGTAACAGTGCCTATAAGGGATAATGGTAATTTATTGGGGTCCTCTTATAGTCCTATTATACCACTATTACAGCTGGGGTCCTCCTAAGGCATAGCCCACGGCCCAGAACATGTTTTATGAAGACCTGGTTTCAAGAATCATATAGACATCGGCCCCATTGTGGCCCTCTATGTTGAAAGCCAAAACCCTAAACCCAAAATTAAACCGTAGGGATGTATTCTGGATCGTGTAGGGTTCTCGGTGGTTGGGACAAGACTTTTAGCATGGATCCCGGCGCATGTTGCAAGGTCTCGGTGGTTTAGGGTTTAGGGTTTAGGGTTTAGGGTTTGGGGTATAGGGTTCAGGGTTTAGGTTCGGGATTTCAGGGTTTAGTGGGTTGGTTTTTACGGTTTAGGCTTGGGGGATTGGGTTTAATTAGGGTGTGGAGAAGAGCTATAGTCTAAACTCCTTAAAGGGGGGTTATATAGGGGAATATATAGGAACTATGATAGGGGGTATTAAGGGGGATACTAGGAGTTTAGACTATAGCTCAGATGAGAGTAGGTTGAGTTGAGGTTACAGGTTTTGGGGGGGAAAGGGGGAAAAGTTTCGAGGTTTAGGGGTGTAGGGTTGTGGGTTTAGGGAGAGTCATTCTTTAATACCCTCTACGCTAAACCCTCTATTTCTGAGACAGCATTCCTCTGGAGGAAAAAGGTCCCGGGGAAAAAAACCCTCTATTTCATTGCCTTAGTTCTAAGGATTTATCAAAGCTGCTGTCCATTTTCCACGTATTGTCCAATTTTGGGGCGTATGCGCCCTACACCCTGGAAACCTCAACCCTTAACCCCTGAGAACATGCAACCGTTAAACCCTCAAAGCATATAGCTTAACCCTAAACCCTAAACTTTTGGGCTCCAAGGCTCCTGACGCGTGAGTTGCACCCCGGGATCTCTAAACCTAGCCTGTAAGAGCTATCGTCTAAACTCCTGGTACCCCCTTAATGAGCCCTATAATAGTCCCCTATATCATCGCCCATGTAACCCCCTTTAAGGAGTTTTAGACTATAACTCGTATGATTGATGAACGGAACTCCGTGCAAGTAGAGACTCTCCCAAACAACCTAGTGGTGCTCAAGGGAGAGTGGGGGAGTGGATCTCCCTATATAATCCCCATATTTACCCTGTAATGGTACCTATATTCACTCCTCCACCCCCTTGAGCGCATGTAAGACAAGCATACACTGTAGTCTTTACGAAGCAGCTTTCAGGGTTTCCCGCAAGTTGGAAGCGTGGAGTATCCTAGCACAGTTTCATAGGGTCATACATCGTGAATCGGTCAGCAAGGTCAATATGATAGCTAGGTAGTTAGTCCCCATGCTTGGCCGCCAACTTCAACAATGGCCTCAGCCCTCAGCCAAAAAACCTCTAAGTCCTCAAACCTACCTACATCCCTAATCCTAGACCCTAGCCTGTAATCCCTACACCGTAAACTCCGCTCAAGATTTTAGCGCTGAAGCCCAACACATGTAATGTCAAACATTTAGCTATACTCTGCACATACACCACCAAACAGAAGATGCTAAAGCGTAAACCCCATCTTCTACATCTTATCCCTCTGTCAAAGCGGCAAATTGCCGCCGAAAGAGACCCCTGATGTTCCCCAAATGCTGATTGTTCTTCCTTCGTATGGAAGGTTGTCAAAATAACGGTCCCTGTTGGGCACCCGGAATGTTATGGTCGATCCTGCAAGATTATGTGGGCGACCCTGTAGCGAGAAAATATTGGGTGATTATGGGCGTGTACCTTTTTAGCCATTGCTGGGGCCTACACCATTAGCATAGGGTCTTTGGATCTATGGTAGTACAAATATCTACAAGTGATGACGGGATGACGTTTCTCCTTGTTCAGGCTTCTAATTACATGGCATGTTTATATTTTGGAGCTTCCATAGTCCCACCAAAGTATAAAATAAGATTGTCTTTTCTGGTGCACGAAGCGCAGTTCTGAAGACCCCAACCCTGAAATCCTGAACCCTGAACCTCAATACTGCACCCCTAACCTGAAACCCTACAATGTGCATCGTACATCTTAAACCCCAAAAGCCCTTCCTTCCTCGAAGCTGACATGGAACCTCCTGTAGCCCAAAGTCGCGAGGTCAGCAGTCCTTCTAGAGCCCTTCTTGGAGTCCCGTGTTAGTTTCGGGAGGGTAGATAAAACCTTATACCCCAAGCCCTGAACCCAAATTACTCTAAACCCTCAACCCTAAGCCTAAAACCCTGATTACCCTAAGCCCTAAACCCTGACACAGCTTGGCTAAGGTATCTCAAGACGGGGCAGGGTATCCGCAAGTGGTCACCATTTGGCGTAGAAATGTGGCTATACAAGCCACCAGGCCAGCCGGTTGGGTGGGGTAAAGTTGGGGGGGCTAATTGGATTAAAGGTTTAGGATGAGGGTATACCCTAAACCCTATAGGGTTGAGGGTAAAGGGTTTAGGGTATAGGTTAGGGTTTACGGGCTTGGGGCTCCATATTGGCTTGAGGACGGCATGCCCCTTGACTTCCCAACGGAATACTTTTGGTTAAGGGTTTGGGGTTTGGGGTTGGGGGTTTAGGCTTTCAGGCTTTGGGGTTTAAAGGGTCTAAGGTTTAGGGTGTAGGGTCTGGGTTTAGGATTAAGGGTCTAAGGTCTAGGGCCTAGGAATCTAGGGTCCCCACCCGAGACCCTAATTCAGGGTTTAGGGTTTAGGGCTTGGATGGGATCTTACGTGTCCCGCACCGGATGTGAACGGTAGCTATGCTGAGTCACTGCTAGGACTGCAGGGAGGTCTAGCCGAGGCTGTGTGACCAAACCCAACAACTGAAGATTTCCTTTTTTGGTGCTATGAGGTATGGTCTAAACTCCTTAAAGGGGGGTCATATAGGGTTTAGGGTTTAGGTTCTAAAGTCCTTAAGGGGGTTATACGGGGGATTCTATAGGGGAGAGTTGTAGGGGTTATCAAAGGGGATACTAGGAGTTTAGAATACAGCTCCTTTGGGCGCTTCTCAAAACAGTCCTCCTATACATCCTAATAAGGACCGTTATAATTCCTCTACCATCCCTATATATCTCAATCAATATCGGGCTAGGGCACCACATTTTAGAGACCCCCACCATATGCAGGGCGGTCCGGCTTTCAGGCACCACACTTGCTGACAGAAGCTGAGAATTTGGTTATCCAACTACCACAGGACTTATATGAGCTATAGGCCCAACTCCTTAAAGGGGTTTAGGGGAGCATTTTTGGGCTCATGAAGGGGGATACCAGGAGTTTAGCCTACAGCTCATGTACTTTGATTTCTGCATGACCTTGTATAATATATAAGCTACCTTGGCTTATGCAGGATTTCCAGTATCCACCGTAGGAAATGTGCAAAGTAGCAGAAACTCGCCAACAGTAACCCACCACTTCCTAACGAGAAATACTTAGTACCACGAAATATGAAGGGGTGCATTTTTACTATCACGGGGGTTGTGGCGGTTACTACTGCGAGGCGCTTCATCCTGTTCATCCCATGTTGGCTTCTATTGTATCAAACCTGAACCCTAAGCCCCAAAATCCTCAACTTATTGTACACCTGGAAGGTTTCTCGAACAATGAGCCCTCGCTCTACGGTAACTTTGTCTTGAGCTCGACTACGACAGGCGACCACCTCGTTGAGGGTCATGAAGGTTTAGAGTTTCTACATCTCGGGTTTAGGATTTCTACGTCTCTAGGTTTAGGGTTTTTTTGCCTTAAGCTTAACGCTTACGGCTCAGTGCTCGGGTCTCTTGGATTCAGGTTTTAGGGTTTCGTGTCTCGCGTGGTGAGGGTTGACGCTATTGAGGGTTTCGGTTCTAGGTTTGGGATTTGTTTCTTTGGGGTTCAGGTTTTGGATGCAAGGTTCGGAGGTTAATTAGGTCTTAGGTTTAGGGTGCAGGGTTTAGAGGCTTTAGGGTGTAGGATCTCTTGGTCTAGGGTCCTGTAGGGACCTTAGGCTTTAGGGTAGAAATCATCTTTGACCTGAAGCCATAAACCCCCCAACATGGCTTTAGGGTTTAGGGTTTGTTCAGTGATCTTTTGGTTGCAGAGGGGTTGATATGGCCCCTTAAAGGAGCCTCCCCAAAACCCCTAGTAAAGGCTAACAAAGACTAACTACTAGGGCCTATTCGGGAACCCTAAACCCTAAAACCCTAAATCCTAAACCCGGGACTGGGTGGCCCAATTTTTAAGGGGGCTGACATCATGATTCACGGTCTTTAGCATTCGGGAAGTTAAGCCCGCGGTTGACGTCCTCTGAGCTGTAAGGATGGTGAGAAAGGAGATTATACAGGGGTTTAGGGTTTAGGGTTTAGGGTGGGAGTTTTATATCGCCTGTTGAGGAGGACAGGAGGACACTAGGAGTTTAGGTAGGTTACGCCTCATGTAGGAGACAGGCAAGCTGGCATCAGGTCCCAAGTTGTCGTAATATGCTAGGGTTCCAAGGTTGTATCCCGAAGGTCGCAACCCCGTATGACCTAAAGTCTAAACTCCTTAAGGGGGTTATGTTGGGGATTTTTGTGGGAGTATTATTTGATTAGTAAGGGGGATACTAGGAGTTTAGACTATAGCTCATATGAACCTATGTACGTAACCCCTAGGGTTCCCCCAGAGGTCAGGGGTTTCTAAGCCATGACCGCTAAAGCCTGTAACGAGCCAGGGTTATTACACGGGGATGACTGTAGTGGAAAAAAGGGGATTTTGGCAACCCAACCCCTATAATAAGGACGCTAGAAACGTCACATGATAGTCTCATAGGGTCCTCCTTTAGGAGGTTGGGGGAATCCCAATCCCTAAACCTTAAACGTCGTTTCGAAAGGGTCGGCTTGCTGGGAGTCAGTTTGATGTCAATTCTACGGGCTTAGGACTTGCCAGTCGTGCCTGGGTTATGATAGAGGTCTGTCTGCCCGTATTCTACAACCCCATGTACTCTAACCCTTATGATGGGGACTCGCGACTCGCGAACAGACCCTCAATTCACGGGAACCCCCAAAACCCCAAAGCCGTGACCCGACGAGCCTTGAGGCATCGCCTTTGCAATTGACCGAGTCACGGGAAAGGACGCTGAGCTGCAGTTCTAGGTTCAGAGGGCTGGCGAGATGTAAGGTTCAGGTATAAGTAGTCTGGAATAGTATGGAGGTTCATGGGGTGGTGAAGTTTAAAGCTCAAGGTTCAGGCTGGAATAGTTCGGGGTCTAGAGTTCAGCGGGGAACGGAAGAAGCAAGCCTACAATATTACAGCATGAAGACAGGCATGGCAGAATGTTGGCGTGGAGAAGCTAAGAGTGGTGGCCCTAAACCCTAAACCCCTAAACCCTAAACCCTAAACCCTAAACCCTAAACCGTACAGAACAAACACGGAAGGATGGCATGCAGCACCCTGGCAGGATGAACCCTTTCCTGAAAAAGAAAACGGAAATTACTATGTTGGGGTTATATTGGGGTAATGGAAAATAAAATGGAAACTACTATAGTATATTGGGGTTATATTGGGATAATGGAAAATAAGATGGAAATTACTATAGTATATTGGGGTTATATTGGGAATAGCTCATTGAAAAGGTGGTCAAACCGTGGAAGCAAGCAGCCAGTGACCGAGATGAGTGGAGCAGACTAGAGGAGAAGCCCTAGCACCATGCCTTAGGAGGACCCCCCACCCTGTAATAGTGGTATAATAAGAATATAGAAGGGACCCTAATATAATCTCCATTATCCCTTATAGCCACTATTGCTGGGTGGGGGGGTCCACCCTAACCATGCCGTAGAGGAGATGTCCACGGACCGAGTCCGAGGGTATGAAGGATGGCAACGTGAATCATAAAAAATGCCGGAAAATTGACCCCGGTGACCCGAAACGTGACCCAACCGACCGCGGCTTCCCCCACACAATTACTACTTGGAGGGTCAGGGGGACTTAGTAAGTAGGGTAATAACCCCTACAAACCATATAGTAACCCTAATTATCCCCATTATTAACCCACTTACTAAGTCCCCCTGACCCTCCAAGTAGTGGGTTAGGGACAGTTGCATTATTTTTGCCGCATTCATTTGGGACTAGTATAGGGATCCGTGCTCTTACTCCCAACCTAATTAGCATGAAAAGGGTTTGTGGATTGGGGTTTGGGGTTCGGACCCTAGACTCTAGACCCTAAACCCTAAACTGCCTCATAATGACCCTACATCCTAACTTCTAAGCGGGGTTTATGCCGTGAGGGGTTCACCCGGGCCGGGTATAATGGTAACCAGCTCTACTAACATTAAGACCTCCCCCACCCCGCCCAACTCGTCGGGTCAGAGGGACTTGATAATATCTAGGTCAGTAATGGGGACGGGGCTAATGGGGTTTATTCAGCTACATACTAGGTCCCCCTGAGCCTCCGAGTAGTATTAGATTTTCCCAGTGTTGCTATTTATGAAGACATGAGGAGCATTTAGATATCAGGGGTTGGGGGGTTTTATTCTAGGGGAAGGGGTTGATTACATCAATGTCTGTTGGAGGTTCCATTCTACAGCTCTATGTTAATGAGTGCGCCTACCACCTAAACCATATTGATGGGCGGTCGTACTGCTGATATTAAAAATCCTGCATGGCCTCCTTATACTATAGCACCATAATTTCCAAGGCATAAGGTGCATAGGATCATGCAGATTTTTAAGTTGTTGGGTTGAGGGGTCGGGGGTTCATGAGTTTAGGGCATCCCCCCAATTCCTGCACAGTGTTGTGGAGTAAGTGGGGTACACCCTCAGGTACGAGCACTTCATTTAATCCTCATGAGAGGTAGAGTCATCGTAGTTTGGCTCCAGGGCATCGGGAGGGTTCTGCATGAGGAGTGCCTGAAGCCCAAAAGTATATACACCCCAAACCCAAAACCACGAAACCCTGGACATTGTTATTGCTTTGCTATACTGAAATGGGTTTTGGGCCGTTACTGTACTTTCCCTGCTTTTCAGGTCCCGGCAAGATCATACCTTCCAAAGGATCCTTTTGCTCATGTTCCTTTGAAGTTGTCCTACACTACAACATATATTGTAGCATATTATAGTATATTTTTGTATATCATATTCTATATGTGTATAGCATAGCATGTTACACTTCAATATAGTATATGGTATGGATTGGGTTGCCAGTGACAAGCTAGCAAGACGACTCATACAAGCCGAGCAGAATAGACCCCGTAGCCCCTAAACCCCAGCACCCCAACAAGACAAATCCATAGATGTAAATCGCCAGGCCATCAGCTAATAGCAGCAAAGCTGTCGACGTTATCTTCAAATACTTGCGGAAGACTCTCCAAAACACGTAATCCAGGACACTTGTCAGTGTAAACCCCAAGCCCTTTACTCTCAAACCTCAAACCCTGACCCCAAACCCTATGTACCCCTATAACCCCTTTTAAAAGGATTCGTTCTTTTTGGGAGGAGAAGCCCTGACCCCAAAACCTAAGCTCTAATAAAGGGGCTCTACTGGGAACCCCAAATAGGGGACCCCAAGAATATAGCAGGAATATGATGGAATATGAGGACCCTGGTAGGTATATTCCTATTATATACCTACTATATTCTTGGGGTTCCCGGTTTGGGGTTCCCAGTAGAGTCCCTTTATCTAAGATAAGCAGAAAGGAAGTCTGGACAACGAAGCTCGCTGACAAAGCAGGGCCTGACTGCGGCGACTTGCCCTACAGCCTGTGAGTAGGGCTTTAGGGTTCAGGGTTTAGGCTTTAGGGTTTAGGGCTTTAGATGTTCGAGGACCTTATGCCCTAAACCAAGATTATTTGTTGGGGTGGTTTTTGAGGCGTAGGATTCCAGGTTGCTGTTGGGGTCAAAACTCCAAGCTTACATGAGAGTCCATAAAGACCTTACAAACATTACTGTCCTTTGAAAAGAGGACCGCTTCAACCTGAACCCTAAAGCGTGTTTGGGGAGGGCAACGAGGATTTAGGGTGTAGAACTTAGCGTCCAGGATATAGGTTTTGGTGACAGTCTTTTGGCTTGCAAGAGTTTAGACAATGCCGGGCTAAGCGTTTGGGCCTTGCCCCGCACCAAATACACCTGATTCCTCAAGGCTGCCGTATTGGTAAACTTGGTTGCTGTTAAGGAACGTTTTTAAAGTACTATACACCCATATCGTAGTAACTTACTTGAAGTTCCTTAGCAGCAACCCAGTAAAAGCGTGTTTCATGCTTGCTTGGGGAGGAGGTTCACCTGGAGAAGCCCTCAACGTTCAACCCTAAAAAGAGGTTTCGCCAAACTGCGCCAGCGCAGCCATGATTTTCGATGGCTAGTTCAAATGGAGGTAGGGGCAAGTCCAATAATAAAACGTGAAAATGTAATGAAGTTCTGATGTGCTTTAGCCGTTTGTCCATCATTTCTATGTTCCGGAACGTTCTGGGCTGGGCCATGAGCATCAGTAAGAAAAGGCCCAGAAGAGGTTCAGAGAGGCCCGAAAGAGTTCCAGAAAGAGGGGCAGGGGTGCAAGACATCCAGAACTGTTGTCCGACAGGGACTGAGGCCTAGAAAAACGGCAAAAGGTTCCGGAAGAAACGTTTACAGCTTAAGAAGCAGCCCCCTGAAACCATGCTGTTTCCGCATGCTTCACAGCCAGGACGCCCTTATGGTAGAAGCTCGACGAGGCACCACAACTTGCTTCATGGTACTTGTATAAGGGCAGTGCAACATATCTCCAGGACCCATTTTGTTTATCGAGGCTTCTACATGCACCTCCTAAAAACCTACATGCGCACAGTTCTCTATGTCTTTCTCCATTTGATGCTCCGATGACATAATCCTTTCCGTCCCGACCTTAGATCCTGAACCTTAAGCCCTAGTCACCATAGTTTGTCTCCCCAGCCGCTAATCGCCAGATTATTATGTAGGCCCAAAACCTTAAACTTTAGACCCCTAAACCTTAAACCCCAGACATCAGACTGAAGTTGGTATTTCAGGCTATCCGGCGGCGCACAACGACGCATGGCCCTCAGAGCGACACGCCGGCTTCCATGGTCTCCGTATTGGTGCTTAGGGTCTAGGGTTTAGGGTGTAGGGTGTCCCTAATGGAGAATGGGACGGAGTATTACCTGGAATGCGGAGGAACAAGGCAACACTAAACATGTTTAGAGTGTTGAAGGGGGAGTGGGCGCGGGATAATAGGCATCAAAACAGGGTGTAGGATGAAGGGTCAAGGGTTTAGAGTGGCGAGGAAATATAGATATTATTCCAGGCCCTATGTCGGGATACTTGTAGATATCCCTCAATTTCATCTGGCTGTTCTTCTTGTTTTTTTCTCACGGCCAGTGTCCATTTACACGCCCCTGGAAGAACAGTCTCTGCTACATGGATGGCTCAAGGGACTGACATTTGCTGGCGGGTCGGCGTGGAAGAAGACGAAGGTCTCGTCCGCGAGACTCGAAGATGCTGACCCTAAACCCTAGACCCCAAACCCTAAATTGTAGTCTCCATTTTTTCATTATTCCTATATAGCCATATGTTACCCTTAAGGCAGGTCTGCGATCGTTGGCATGCGGCGGTGGACTTGTCAGCCCGCAGTCGCGCCTGCTTCGACATCCGCTTCCGGCAACATCTCTGCTTTCAGACAGGAAGCATCCGCATTAGTTCCGGAAAGCCTGCGCTCGCAATAATGTACAGGCGCACCTTGACAGTCGGGCTGCAGCACGGGTCTCAGTTCCTGATTCCCTGATTAGGCCCGTCAATCAAAAGGCCACGGATAGGTTCAGTTTTTTGATAAAAGTTTGTCAAGTTAGAAAGTTTGTTCTCTTCATATTTGATAATTTAGGAGGACCCCCAACCCTGTAATAGTGGTACAATAGGAAAATAACAGGACCCGAATGCAATCCTTATTATCCATTATAATCACTATTACTGGGTGGGGGGTCATCCTAATTGACCAACACTTCAGCTCTTCACTGCGCACTGGCAAGCTCCCTGGACAGACCTGCGAGAACAAGACTGTTGCACTGACAGCCACACCTGGAGAGCCGGGATTCAGTAAGTATGCGAATGACCCCCAAAACCCGCCACATCGTGACCCCCCAGCTGTCCCCATACTATTCACCTACTAGCCCCTATAAACCCTAACTCCTAAATCCTACACCCTAAACCCTAAACCCTAGTATTACACGACTTTGGGCCAGACAGGGGGCATTTCCGCATGGCTGGTGTGTTCAGGGCCGGGGAATTCCATGAGGAGCTGAAGCCCCAATGCTCCAAGGACCCAAATAATAGGGTTTCAGGGCGCAAGTAAACCCCAAAAACAGGGTTTTTGGGCCAAATAAACCCAAATAATAGGGTTTTAGGGCCCAAATAAACCCAAATCATACGGTTTTAGGATACCATTGATATTATAGTGTTTGGGCCTTAAAGACCCTATTATGTGGGTCCTTGGACCCTTAGGGCACCCGTAATTGATGGGTAGCAGGGTAAACAAAGATCCCCTCTAATTTGATTTTCAAATGTCCTCAAACCCCAAAACCATGAACCCTAACTGAACCCCAAGCCCTGAGCCAGGTCTTTGTGGTTGGCGCCGAGTTCGGCACCGACCTGCGCAGCCCAGGCGGCAATGTGCCACTGTGCATTGCACTTACGAATGCAGGGCTTAGAGTTTAGGGTCAGGGCATGGGCTTGAGAGTGGAGTTCAAGATCCAGAGGGTCTGGGTCCCTTAGCCCTAAACCCCGATTCAGGTTATAGGGTTCAGGCTTCTAGGATTTCGGGTTTGGGCTTTGGGGTTCAGGGATTAGAGGAGTTTGGAGTTCGGAGGCGTAGGTTTGAGGTTTGGTGGCAGGATAAATTCTTGAGAGTCAGGATAGGGGTTGGGGGTTCCATTTTGAAGGATCGCGTTAATGGCATCACAAGACACGTGTTCAACTTTCAGTTTTTCTCGCATACTAATGGCGTTTATATAAGCATACTGGTCAAGACGACGCTTTACCTGGACTCAGGGTTCCCTAGGGTCCTTGTAGGCTTAATGGCAGGCATAGTCCAAATCCCAGTGGATGGGGCTGTACGGGAACTGGCTCGCAACGGATGATCCTGATAATGCTGGCTCTAGCTTACCAGTTCCTATGGGGAAGTCGGCAAGTTGACTCTTACACAAATATCTACAGAGTTCCCTATATTCTTGACCTGAACCCTAAACCCTAAACCCACACCCTAAACCCTAAACCCTATATTCTTGACCGAATTATGACGACCTCCAGGACCTCACCTTAGATTTTTTTTTTCGCAGGCAACATCTTCAACTTTGCTCAATCTGTGCTTCTAAGGTTTTCAATAAAAAGCCGTATAATGGTAATGGCCAATATGAGCTATAGTCTAAACTCCTTAAAGGGGGATATATAGGGCATTATATATGGGACTACTATAGGGGTTCTTAAGGGGGATACTAGGAGTTTAGACTATAGCTCATATTGCCTCCCAACGTCCCCCCTGCTTCACGGCCTTAACTGCGCCTTGCAGACGCCTCTTGCGGACGATTTCTGCCAAAGCTATTGTACTAAACTCATATGGGTGGTTGTCAAAATTATGGTCCATTTCTGGATCCCTATTATAATACGGCACCTAATATTTAGGGTACCCAAAAAGGGACCATAATTCTGATAACCACCCATATAAGTTAGGATCATGCAGGAGTTCTTTTCGTATCAACCGTAGTCACCGATGAGCATAGTCGAAGCAATGGGAGATGCTTACTCGGAAGTAGGTGCAATAGTTATGCAAAAGCATGTCAGTAAAGACAAGAACAGCATAGAACAGCTCAAAGGGTTATTTATCCATGTTGGAGAGCCGTTATTCTACATTTGAGGATTAGGCAATATTCGTTGCGCAGCCGTCCAACCCGTGGAGGAGTGAACGCCCCAAACCACCACGATCCTAAACCTCTAAGACCCGCAGCCTTCGAGCCACAACCTGCAGCTTTCCACCCAAAACTCGCAGCCTTCAACCCTAAACTAGGGTTTAAGGTTTAGGGTCCTACCCCCCTAATGGTAAACTCCAAGCCTTCAACTCAAAGCCGTCAACTCGTAAGGCCAAAGCCCTTCAACCCCTAAGCTTTAACCGCCAGCCCTACCCTCTTATCCTCAACCCATCAACCCCCATTTCCTAGAATCAACCGCGTTTCCCATAACCGTAACCCTGGACCCTACATCCTAAAATCCTAGATGTTTCAGACCTTTCAACCCTAAACCCTGATCCAACGCTGAGTGGTATTTTGATGGGGATGCTGTAGTTCGCCAGAGGAAGAAATTGGATCCACCTTGTCGGTATAGTATCTTTGCAAGCAGGATATAATCTTACTTGATCCTAAACCCTAAACCCTAAACCTTGAACCCCACCAAAAGACACTCCTCCAGTGGCTTCCTCCAACGCGCAAAAACGGAGCTGAGGAAAGTCTTTGGCCTGGATGTGAAGAGAGGTGGGCTCGGGGTTACAGAAGTTCCTAAACCCTAAACCCTGCATCCCAAAACCTAAGCCCTCAACCCTGAACCCTAAATCCTAAGCCCTAAACAACCCAAAACCGCGTGCAAGTTTCATGTGCGGAGTTTGGCCGACTTTTGTCCGCTTGTTCTGGTCAGCTTTCTTGATCCTACCCTACCCCAAGGGTCCAATTACAAAATAATGGTGTACTTGCGATTTGGACGCTCCAAATTGTAGTGCAAGTTTTGCAGAAATATGTTAATATTTGATACTTGGACCCATAAACCCTTACAGGATTATAGAACTTATGTGTGTGCTTTTCTTGAGCCCTGACAGTTTTCACGCTTTTGCAGTCTCTAAAAGGGGTTAGGGCTTTAGTTAGGCTTTTAGAGTTTCGGTGCAAAGGTAAACCCTAAATCCTAAACCCTTATTTGAGTTCGCGAAATTCAGTGCAAGGGTGCTTTGCGAGGGAATGGGGGAAAGGCACTTACAAGGCACCTTGCCCCACTAATCTATGGAATCATTTCGCCAACTCGGCGGCCAAATATCAAGCCCAAAATTCCCGAAAACCACATTCCCAAATCCCCGTTATACCCTTAAGATCGAAACCCGGTTATTCCTCAACCCAAAATCTTAGCCCAAAATTCCCGAAACCATGTTCCCGAAATCCTATTCCCAAAATCTCAAGCCCAAAATCCCCGTAAAAATATTTTACTAAGATTTATCCTAAAATCTTGGTAAAATATTTGCCATAAAATCCCCGTTATTTCTTAGCCCAATAAATCCCGTAAAATCCAAATCTCAAATCCCTAATATGCTTAACCATAAGCCCAAACCCCAAGAATAACAATAAGCCTTATACTGGGGCAAGGTGTCTCTAATGAAATTTAATAGTTTTATATTAAATTGCATTCTATGTTTCATATTTGTCTTCCTAGTCTCTCCTCTTCTTCGTTCTTGTCTTTTGTTTGCTTTTGGTGCTTGTAGTGCTTTCCCTTTCAGACTCATCTGTTTCGCCTAAATTTTCAAGATTACGGCCATATCGGTTTTCAAAATCTTTCAGTGTCATATCTACCCATACTTTCGCCTCTTTTGGTTTATGTTTCAAGTATTCGGTTTCTCCTGAACTACCGTAGCAATGACAAAGCATTTCAATGTGTTCAATCATACAAGCATATGTTTTGATTAAGTTTTCGGCGTTTGATATGTTGTTTTCCAAAGTTCGTATATCGTCGCGAATATTATTTAAATCTTCTTCGTCAAACACATCTTTATACCTGTTTTCTAATCCACAAAGTTCGTATATTTTGCTTTGATATTCGTTTTGGCTTGTCCTTACTTCAAATATTTTTCTAATATACTTAGCCTGAGTTCTGGTATAAGTTTTTAAATCAAAGTAATTCATCACTAATATACCAAGGTGTTATACCTTTAAGACTTTTTGGGTTAAGTCTTTTCGTCATCCAAACCATGTTAAATACACGCCGTGATCCAAACCATGATAAATACACGCCGTGATCCAAACCATGATAAATACACGTTTAAAGGTATGTTATGTTACACCGTTAATCATGGGAAGTTCAACATCAACCCAACGAATAAACACACAACCTTTAATAAATCCTCCTGCCAAAATACAAAATCCTAAGCCTATACATATTCACCCTAAATTCTCATTGGGCGAATGTATATTCAAAATTAATAATGCTGAAGTGTATAGAGACGTTGAATGTAAAATGATATTTAATTATGTTGTAAATGATGAAGTTTATAAAGATATACGTGGTAAGGTAATAAAAGACATATTACACGGATTTAATGGCCGACCGAATGGTATTTAAGAACATTTTTGCCCATAGAAAACGAAGATAAAAATAACTGGTATGTATTTAAAACCGCGCTTGGCGAACCTGAAGAAACACTAGCCATTTATGAATTAAATGACTTTTCATATCATATTTACCCCTGCTGAGTTCTAATATTACCAAATAATGTTAAATCGCATCTCATTGCTCGCTACTTTTAGCGCGTGCTTTAAATTGGTATTTTTCTTCTTCTTTGTTAAATTCAGTATCATAATACTTTAATGTTTCTTCTTTTGGGACTTGAATTTCGCCCTTATTCTGTCTTTCCATGTAAGTTTTCCTTTTCTTGCTCCAATCGCTTTTATCGCCTTTATCGACTGGTGTTGATGTTGTGCTTTTTTCATAAGTGCTTGGTTTCTTAACATTATCCTTATCCTTAACTAACTGTTTAACAATTCCTAAAATCTCATTAATTTTCAACTGTGTCATATTGTGGTTTTCAATAATAGTATTGTAAATCTCATCCGTGCTCACCTTACCCTCGGTCATATACGTTATTACGTATTCTACCCTTTAAACCCTGATAATCTCTTCAATATCGGCATCACTCAAAGGTTCTTTTACGTGTTGAATACACCACCCTTTCGGCTTCAAATGTTCAATTATGTTTTTAATATGGGCTTCGGTCTGTGGTTTTCTTAAGTCAATCTGTGCCCAAATAAACTTAAATGTTTCTGGTTCATGTTTTAATAATACTTCTTCCCAACCTAAACTTGTCCAACAATCTAAAT
>CAJNIZ010034991.1:17764-36648 GCA_905231905.1 Symbiodinium pilosum
TAATGGAAGGGATAAACAAAATGGGTAAGAAACCAGAATTAGTATATTCGGACGAAGAAGGTAGTTTAAATAGCGGTGTATTAAAAGAATATTTTGATAAAGAGAAAATAGAAACACATCAAACCAGAACACACCCCGCATTCGCCGAGCGGATGATAAGGACGCTGAAAGATATGCTGTTTAAAAGAGTTGAAGCCGACGAAAAGAAAGGTAAAGAGAATGTTCCATGGACAGATTATATATTTGAAATTATGATAACATATAATAATGAAATGGTTCACTCGGCAACCGATTTAACACCTAAAGAAGCAAAAAAAACCCGAAAAAGAACTCAAAGTTAAGGCTAATATTGCAATGACTGCCACAAAAACACGAAAGTATCCCGAATTCGAAAAAGGCGATAAAGTCAAAATATTTAAGAAAAAGGATAAATTGGATAAAAAAAAAGAGTGAGCAACTGGCTGAAAGAAATTCAGACATTGATGGTATTAAAACGGTTTTGGGGCAAAAACATTATTATATTAATGGTAGGGGGTATTTGCGCCATGAATTGTTAAAGGTGTAACGTCATTTGTAGGCATGTGTGTGTGTGTGTTGTGATTTCGTGCCAGATGCTTTGCAATTGCAGTCAAGTTTTGCTCCATGTAAAACCTTGTCATTCTGTTCCTGCTCGACATTGTGCAGCAGAACAACAAACAGAGCGTATGTTCATAGGCACACAGACGAACATGACACGGGCGTTCACAATGTTGTTCCGTTGGTTTTGTGCCATGGCTCCCAAAAAGCGTCCCGCTGCTGCACAGTCACGTTTTTCGAGCAAGGTGAGCGGGGAAGTGAAAGAAAATCCCGTATTTCAGCCTGGGCAATCATCCGTCAATCTCCAAGCCTGTCACCTCATCCCCGTCAAGGAGAAGGACAAATGGATACCGAAGATGATTTCAGCTTTTGGTGGCGACGCTCTTTTCTGGAATAAACATCATGGCACCGCAGTGAATGCGAGTGGTCTGACTGGGGAGCTCCACAAAGCCATGGACGCAGATTCAGGGATGAAGCTAGCTTTCTTGCCCGACCTGCAAAAGAGCCATGCGAAAATTAAAAAGACAAGTTCTCGCAATTTCCTCGTCCTGCACCCAAGACATGGAGCAGGTAAGCTAAACGTTGACAGCCTTTTTGCGAAGACGGCGGTGGAGAACATCACTGAAGAGAAGGGCGGCTTCACCGTGAAGTTCGGCGGAGGGCTGTGTGTGCTGGTTGGGCAGAAAGTTCCGACACAGTTTTTCAACGTTTGCAGTTTCTTCCCGAAGACGCAGAAGAAAAAGGTCGAGGAGGCTATTCAAGAGAAGTCTGATGTCAAGGAGGTCATCAGAGAGTCGCTGCTGAAGGATGTTTTTTACTACAAAGGCAAGCGCGCAAAAGGAAAAGCCAAGAAAGCAATCGCCAATAAGACAGAATCAGGTATCACGGGTGGAAGAAGCCTTCGCATCATGTACCACATTGCAGACGACTTGCAGTTCTACACCGTCCGTGGTCTTCAAGCGCGCGCTTTGCGGTTGTTGGGGCACGAAGACTTCAAGGACTTGAAGAATGGCAAGCACTTCAATGGCGATGTCTTCAGCGATGAGGAAAGCACGGAGGAGGACAGGAGCGCCCCAGATGAAGATGCGCAGAAGGACTTGCTGATGAGAGCGTGTCGTGATAGCGCTGCGCTTTCAAAGCATCTCCATGAGCCACCCAAGAAGAAGCGACGGTGTTGAAGACACTTGTTGCTTTGCTTATCAACGAAGCCACAGCATTGGAGAAGGTTTGAGCTTGGTGTCTCGGTGGTTGGNNTGTGTATCTTTGTAGGTTTAGTGGTGGGTTTTCCCTTGGTGAGGATAGGGGGTTTCTTGAGTGAAGGTAGGGGGCTTCTTGGTTCAAGATAGGGGTTTCTTGAGTCAAGATAGGGGGCTTCTTGAGTCAAGTTATGGGGCTTCTTGATTCAAGATAAAGGGTCTCCTTGGGCTGGGCATCACTACGTTTTCATAAGAGACACCTTGCCCCACTTAGGCTTATTGCTATTCATGGGTTTAGGGCTTCTGGGTAAGCATATTAAAGGGATTGGGTTTAGGATTTTACGGGGAGAAATTGGGCTAAGGAATAACGGGGATTTATGGTTTAGGGGAAAGCGTATTAAAGGAATTTGGCTTGGGATCTTACGGGATATTTTTGGGCTTAGAAATATCGGGGATTTTATGGGAAATATTTTATCAAGATTTTAGGATAAATTTTAGTAAACTATTTTTTATTGGGATTTTGGGCTTGAGATTTTGGGAATAGGATTTCGGGAACATGGTTTCGGTTTGGGCTAAGATTTTGGGTTGAGGAATAACGGGGTTTCGATCTTAAGGGTATAACGGGGATTTGGGAATATGGTTTTCGGGAATTTTGGGCTTGATATTTGGCCGCCGAGTTGGCGAAATGATTCCATAGATTAGTGGGGCAAGGTGCCTTGTAAGTAAGGCCCCCGTAGACAGTCCTCTTTGGGCGCGCATGGGTGCATTCTAAACATTTGGAGCCGCAGGAGTCGGGAGTCCCCAGGAAGGGATGATAGTTTTAAACGAACCCCCGGCCCATGATGACTACCCAGGTGTCAACTTGGTTTTGAGAAGCCCTAAAACCTATCCATGGATGCCCCTAAGCCCTGGACCTTGAACCCATTCCCCATATGTTTCAACCTTAGCCCTAAACAACCCCAATCTGTACTGCTCCCAGTGCTTGGTCAGAGTTTAAGGCTTAGGGGCCTCAAATCCAAAGGTTCCAAGTATCCATGTGAGATATGCTTTGGGCCTGAAGCGGTTCCCCCACAGATATCTCGGGGTCGAAGAGTAGGGTTTGGGGTTTTAGGGTTTAGGGTTTAGGGCATGATTATTGAAGCCTTCAACCCTAAACCCTACGTTTTCAGTATCCTTGAGGTGCTGAGAGCCTATACCTCTACTTTGAGTGACCTTGAAGTTGGGGAATATACTATATCTACTTAATACGCTCATTAGACCTGCATTGCAACCCTGTATGAGAAAAAGCCTAAACCCTAACCCATTAGTAACCCCAGGGTCTCACAAAGTCAGCCCCTATCCAAGAACCCTTACGTCCTCCATGCTGGGTAATTTCAAGCGACCTCACCCGACCTCACCCCTAAATGGTGGTTTATATTGGGAATCGTACCACAATGGCCTTAAATTGGGAATTGGGATTATTCTAAATTACCCTGTAAGCCCTAAACCCTTAACCCCCCAAACCCAAAACCCCAACACCCTAAACCCCTAAAACCAAGCCCGAAACCCTAAACCCTACCAACAGCCCGCTGGTCCATGGCTACATAGCTCTTAAAGGGGGACCTCTCTCACTCCTTGAGAATCTCCTACAAAGTAAGCCCCTCAACCCTAAACCCTAAACCCTCAACCTTAAACTGTGGACCCATTTTGACAATGCTTAGGGAGTTAAGGGTTGACGTGCCTAGGTTAGGGGTTTAGGGTTCAGGGTTTGGGGTTTAGGGTTTAGGCTTTGGGACATAACCCCGGAGGTGCCATAGTCCACCTTCTAGACCTCCCAAGACGTACTGGCGCTTCTCCCGATGGATACTAAAGATCCTGCATGACCCTTGTAGATTACGCCGTGAGAGTTCTGGTGCCGTAGTACCTTAAGGCCATGCAGAAGTTGTAGTATCAACGGTCTTTCTAGAATCCGGGCACATACCCCTGTCATACTACCCATAGTCAACCCCACCACTGTCCCGTATTCACAAGTATGAAGCAGGGGCCGCGAACTTTGAGACACTCCCAGATTTTGAAGGCAACTACCTAAACCCCGAAAGTATGTAAAATAATGGCCTTTAGGGCTATTATTATGGGTTTAGGGCCATTATTTTACATATTTTTGGGGTTTAGGTAGAGGGGGGTAGCTCAAAAGATGGGTACCTTGCACTTGCAAGAGCCTCACAGACCGCCCCCCTGTCTACTTTCCAAAAGCCATTCTTTATGCCATTGTATACGCCTTAAGGAAGCTTCCCGGATTGGAAACTCTCCGCCTAGAATTGCATTTATATAACATATTCGTCTTCAACACTTTGAACCTGAAATGCTTAATGGCCTAGTGTACCTTGGTAGTCCCTAAACCCCAAACAAACCCTGGGTAGTTCCAAGCTGGCTGGTCTCCCAGAGCCTTTTTGAACCACGCCGCTACGGTAGCAAGTGTTATGGAAGTCCTCCTGAAAAATGCCATGGAGACTACGCATGTTTTGATTGTGTAGATGCCTTGAACTCAGAACTCTGTTTTAAGCTCTCTAAACCCATCACCTTGAGCCCTATACTGAATACTACACTGTGACTTTCCAACTGGAGAACTTCAGAGGATGGAGGCAATCTTGCACCACTATCTACCCGCAATAATGGCCGGGAGATGGTGTACAGTAGTTATACTTCTAGGTAGCAGGAAGGGGTTTGGGGTTTGGGTTTTGGAATTGTGTGCAGTGCAAGTTTGCATGGGTGAACGCAAATATGTTCCTACCAGTTGCCCCCAGGGTCAAGGGGCGCCCTCTAGCCGCAACGAAGCCATTGTAGCTTTCCCACAATCTAGGGAACCTGGGACACTAGCATAAACTTGAGCTGTTGATGCTGACTCCTTAACCTTGGTACCCCAGTAGTATCCTTTTCCGCTTTTTATTCTGCCTTGCTAGAACTGAACAAGAGGCAAAAGGGTACCCTCATTATTGGGGGTTACTGAAAAGCCTTGCAAAAATTCCACCCCTGCCGTACTGAACCCTCTAAACGCTAAACCCTAAGCCCTAAGCCCTGCACCTTAAACCCTCAACAGGAACCAAGCTCTGGGAGTATACGCCGGACCACGTGGTTTGGAATCTGTCGCCGCTGTTCCTGGACGCAATCTTGGATCAGAGGTAGGGATCCTTTATACTTTTGGGGTATTTAGGGTTTAGGGTTCAGGGTATCCATCAAAAAATGAGCCCTTTGTCTTCCTAGGGTAATGTGGGCCAAGAATCGGAGTCCCAACTTTGCGGGCATTCTTGTGGATCCTGCTGACTAGGGGATCAAGGGTCCTTGCGGAAGAATATATACGGGATGTTTGGAGAAGTTGCCATAGGACTGTCCTAGGGAGACCACCGTTAGATTGACCTGCCAGGCTTTTGAATGAGAACTTACTCCTCACGGCCAAAGTCCAAACCCTAAACTCGGAAACCTAAACCGTAGGTTTTTGTGCTGTTACTTGGAGGGTCAGGGGGACTTAGTAAGTCGGTTACTAACGGGGGTAACTAGGGTTATTATGTGGGTTATAGGGGTTATTGGCATACTTACTAAGTTGGCTTGACCCTCCAGGTACAGCTCTTGTAATCGTAAACATCACTGCTGTTTCCCAGTCTGCCTGCTGCGAACTATGTCACAGCTTTTTCACAGGCACAGCTCTAGATTTCGGATGTAAAATCCGTACTTCTCAGAATTTCCTCATGTGGTTGAATGGGATGCAGGCGGTCTTCCTCATGGACCTTGTGAGTACGTGGCTTCCCGAGTAGGGGGGCATACGGTTGATCTCATTCTTTAAAAACAACTGTTTCTGGCACCATGCAGCGGATAATTGGACAAAATTTGTGGGACACCAACCATAAATATCACTAGAATTCTGACACGTAAAGTCGTTCCAGTCATGAAAACAGAGGTACTCTGACAAATCATAAATAAAATTCCTACATTGATTTTTTGCTCTCCTGCTGCGTTTGTGGAAGCACCTTCTTTTGGTGAGGAAGTGGCGGATCCTATCTACAGGAATGACTTTGTCTTTCTCTCTCTACATCCCTCTCTCTCTCTCTATGTGTATCTGTGTATCTAAATCTTGGTAGATTCTTAACAACAGAGTTAATACACACATATATGTACGTATACATGAATATGTATATATACATGTATATACGGCTCCCAAATATTCTCGCATGTCACAGTCTTAGGGGTCCGGTATTGTGGGAAACCCTAAACCCTATATTGTGGGCCTCTATAGTAAGCATCTAACTGCAGGGTGTATACGAGGCCAACAATCTTGAGAAAAACGCGCGAGCTTTCATGGGGGTTTATGGGAGGTTTCTCAAATTAGGGGTACCTTTTTGGGGGCACCTATAGTAGCATTTTGGGCGCTATGTTGGCGTTCCCCCTGTTTGCGGAAACTACCTCATGACTCTCACATGAAGGCCGCTACTTATAACAGCCTAGCAGGACAAATTGCAATGACCTCACGCGACCTCATCTCAAATGGTGGCTTCGCAAGTGAAAGTGGCTTTGTTGTAGCTTTTGGAAATACATCACCAAATTAGGCAGGTATATACTGAAAGGTTAGCGCTTGGCAAGGCCATGGGTGCCTATTAACCTAAACCCTAACCCCAAAATTACAACATCCGGATTGGGGTAACTCAAATCCTGCAACCCTAAACCCAAACCAGAAGTTCTGATATGGGCTAGAGTAACTGAAGCCCCCGCAGTTCCAAGGCAGTTGCAGGAGAGGAGTTACTTGTAGGAACCTTACAGAAGATTTGCACAACACGTATAAAACTCCCTATGGTCCATATATACCCCTTACATACCCCTCATATAAGTTCCCCCCATTGGAAACTGCCTTCCTGTAGTTAGGTAACTACATAGTCCGCATATGCGAGCACACCTGGGGGTGTCCTTGGGTATAGCAAAGGTTTCCTGACGACCAGTCCGTTGTGTTCATGGACTTCACAGGCCCACCGGGGTTTTAGGATTTAGGATTTACCTTAGACCCCAAAGACCTTCAGTGTCAGGATTTCATATAAAGAATTGTACCATAGGGTCCTAAAACTGAAGGTCTTTTGGGTCCAAGGTAGGGTATAGGGTATAGGATTTAGGGTTGTGGCTTAGGAGCCGGGATGATTCAGGGTGTAATTTCGTTGGGTTTAGGGTCCACGCCTGCCCAAGCCCCGAACCCTTTTTTTCAAAGCTTGGGCCTTTAAGCGCAGAATTTCAAGATGCCAATCTATTGCTCCCCCAAGGCATACGAGCCCTAAACCCTAAACCCTACCTTAGACCCAAAAGACCTTCAGTTTTAGGATTTCATATAAAGAATTATACCATAGGGTCCAAAAACTGAAGGTCTTTTGGGTCTAAGGTGCGCAAGAGATGCCCCTGTTCGATCTCAGCTTCTGTACTGGGCTGTCGGTTGATTGCGAGTTGCTTAAGGGCGAGTTGGGAGGTAATCTAGGAAAGATCATTGGGGTCTCTCTTGGCATAGACTTTAAGCCCTAACCCTAAATTCCCACCCACCGCACTCTTCCTTCAGCACCATTAAGATAGGTTGTTAGAAGGTTTGGGTTTTTAGAAGCCCGAAAGAGCCAGGTTAATTCCCAACGCTACGAGTATATTTTGTCGGGGTTTAGGAAGTTATATGGTAGTTTCTCAAGACTAGGGGAACCCTTTTTAGAGGTCCTTGTAATGAAGGTTAGATTTTTTTGGATCTATATTGGTTTCCCCTTATTTTGGAAGCTGCCATACTGGCATGTAGACGGGAGATACTACTCCGACAGAGAACCCAATGGAAAACTAAATGACGAATTATGTGAACACCAAACCCTAGACCCTAGACTTCAAACCAGAAAAACGGTTTATAGGGATGATTACATGAAGGCTCGAGGGATCTAGGAAGTGGTTTGCATATGGGGTTATGTGTGCCCTGATTGGGTTTAGGGTTTAGGAGTATTGGGGCTTGCCTGCTGATAACCCCTGTCTAACCTACTCATTAAGTTTGTTGAGCCTCTGAGTACCGTCTGCGTAACTAGGAATTAGGGATTAGGTTTAAGGTCAGGTCTAGGGTTCAGGATATAATATAGGCAAGAAAGCCTATCTATAACCGACGCAGTCCCAAGTTACAGTGGTGGATAACACTAGTGAGTATGCCGGTGTTCGGTAAACACCGACCTTGCCCGAATTCAAATGAAACCCCGTATGAAAGGTCGTCACAGTTGTGGTCTCTCTTTTTCTGACAACCTTACATATAGTCGGCTCTTCCCAGGACATTCGTTTGCTCCTTGGGACTTAGCTTGGACCTTAGGCCCTAAACCCTTTGGGATTCCCTTATACTCCTCTTATAGCTACCTAAGGGTTAGACCTTAGGAGGGGTCCTTTGTGCCACGTAGTTTGGAGGCTAGGGCTGTAAGGTCCCAAAGCTCTTAAACCCAAGCCGCCAGCAGCAGGTGGGATGTACAAGCTGGCGCTGTCCACTGGCCAGGACCAGCGCAACGCGGTTTAGGGTTTAGGCGGGTCTGTTTTTTGTTTGCAAAGGTGTGGCTCGGTCCTGGTGTGGCTCTGGCCCCTTGCTCCTGTGGTCTTCTGGTCCCGTGGTCCTCTGTTCCGGTGCTCCTGTGGTCCCCCGGTCATCCGGTCCCTTTGAAATGCGGTAATTTGCAACATGTCCAATACTCCCAGATCAAACGCTGTGAGGCATTCCAAGACCAGCAGATGCTGTGATTTACAGCGTTTGAAGCATTACAAGTGGTGTAATTTGCGGCATTTGAGACGTTCGAAGACCAGCAAATGGTGTAATTTACGCACTTGAAGCGTTCTAATGTGGCGCAATCCTGGTGTGGCTCTGGTCATGGGGTCGTCTGGTCCCATGGTCCTGTGTCTTTGGTCCCATGGTCCCTGGTCTTCTGGTCCTTTGGTCTGATAGTCCTGCGGGGCCCTGGTCTCTGGACTCGTGGTCCGGGCATCAAACAAATTCTTTCAAGAAAATGATAAACAATCAAGTGCTAAGCATTAAAAACTTGACAAGCATCAAAAAATCCTAAATGAGTTACGAACCGCAAGCGTAAACGTCTGCTCCCGGGCCCTAGGCAGTTCCAGGCCTTTGGTCCTAGGGTCCTCTGGTCATGTGGTCCTCTAGGCTTGTGGTCCTGTGGTCCCCTGGTCCTTTGATCCTGTGGTTCTCTGGTGTTTTGGTCCTAAAGTTTGCATCACTTAGAAACCTCAGAAATGTCGTATTGCCTAAGGTTTATCTTATTTAACGTGCTGTGAGACTTCCTCCATTCCCAGTAGTCCGGCAACATTCGTGAGTCGGATCGGGGTAGCAGCCTCGTTTGCTGCCAAAAATCGACGACAGGATTCATCATCCTGTCAAACAAGTGGGAGGAATGGTCCTAGTCCTTATGTTTTGATCCTTAGTTATAGTCCCCAAACCATTCTTTCATTCCTTACTAACCCAGGGGGTGTAACCCTGAAACCACAAACCGGCCATGGTTGCTTTTGAACCTTCGATCCTCCTTGAGTTTGAAAGCTGTCGACAGCCACAGGGATCGTGGGGGTCGGGGTCACGATCCTCGTAGCTATCGTCGCTCCTAGGCCTCGGAGCTTTTTGGGCCATCCGTGCTTGCAATAAAAAAGCATCATGCCATCACCATGTTTGCTGTGAGGGCGGTTTATGCGAATCATTTTGTTTGAAAATGGGGGGGGGCTGCGCCAATCCCAACCCCCCTGTTTTAAAGCCATCCATGCTTCCAGCAAGAAAGGCGCATCATGTCATCACTGTTTTTGCAGTAAAGGAGGTTTGTGCGGATCATTTTGGTTGTAAATGGGGGAGGGCTGCATATCATTACCATGTTTGCAATAAGGGAAATTTGTGCGTTTGGATGCTCCCTTTCGAACTGAAGCCCCTAGCAGACCCTATCTCGACGTTGTCCAGGCACAAGAATATCTGCTGGGCTCACCCAGTGGCTAGATGCTTGCTGATCCGCCATCCTTTAAGGATAGGCGGTGTGGTCTATGGCAGCAAGGAATGCAAAGAAAACAAAGGGCTTGCACTTGCAACCTGAAAGCCGATACGCCTATCTTTTAGGATTTAGGGTGTGAACCTCCAAGCACATAATCCATGACGGCAAGCGGCGCTTGGCATGTTAGAGTTGTGGGAGTTGTCGGGTCCTAATTTACGGAGTTCTGTTGACTGCGTAGGAATTACTTTAGATTCTGTTTTACACTATAACCCAAAGGAAATATTCAATAAAAATCCTTTGTACCATAGGTCTACGGGGGCTACAGGGTTGGGGCCACCACAATCCTTCCATTAAAAGGCAGTTGGTGCCGTGGGAAAGCCTTCTCAGCCTGCTTTTCATCCCTGAACCCTAAGCCTCGCTACACCCTAAATCCTAACCCGAAACCAGTAAGCCCCCAACCCCTAATCCCTTAAGCTAAAACACTTAATCCCCAAATCCCTCAACCCTCGGTAGAGGTCTAGCACCTACTTGGAGGGTCAGGGGGACTTAGCAAGTAGGTTTATAACCCCTATAATCTTAAGCTATTCGCCTCAAGAAGCTAAACCCCTAAATCCCTAAACCTTAAACCCTAAACCCGAAACCCTAAATCCCTAAACCCTAAACCCCTAAATAGAAGTCTAGCACCTGAAGCCTCCCACAGGAGATTTGGAAGACCCCGGCGCCGCAATCTGACGGGTGCCCTCGGCAGCTTTATTATCGGGATTCTCGAGCATAAGATATATAAGCTATAGTCTAAGCTCCTTAATGGCTTATATAGGGAAGTATTAAAGGGGGTATCAAGGGGGATACTAGGAGCTTAGACTATAGCTCGTATAGTATATGTACTATTGGTAGGGCTCAGGCCTAAAGCTTAAGATGCTGGGTGTATGTAGGGTTTGGGATGTTATGGGTTTCGAGTTTTATGGGTTTAGGGTTTTATGGGTTTAGAGTTTAGGGGTTTAAGGTTCTTAAGTTGTGCTTGGGGGGGTGCGGGGGAGTGGATCTATAGAGTCTCTATATCATCCACTTATCCTAGGGGTCCACGGAATCCTGCATCCTAAATCTTTAGCCCTAAACCCTAAAACCTAAACCTCAAGCACAAGAGAGATTCAGGGGTATAGGAGGATCCTCGAGTTCTGGGGGTTAGTGGGGAATAAGGGAACATCATCCCAATACATATTCCCTTCTTCCTTACTTACCGTCCGTACGCTTTTCTATACAACCGCGAACGAATCAGGTAGATCCACAGTGAGGCGCAGATAAAATGGACCCTCCAAGAAACCCTCCTAAGCTTTAGGGTTTAGGGGTTTAGGGGCTTAGGGGTTTAGGGTTTAGGACCCTGAACCCCTTCTAGGCATACTCACAATCATCTGCTCTTTCAAAGACGGTATCTTTTCAAGCCAGGTCGCTTTTCCGCAAGGACCGCCCATGCAGGGACAGCCTCCGCAAGGAGCACCCATGCAAGGCCCAGGCCAACCGTGGTATCCCCAACAGTGGGGGCAGCCAGCCCAGGCATTCCCACCAGTTCCTAAAAGTGGCCAACCGAAGCCCTCGCCCAAGGCCTCGGTTGTGGAACCTCCTGAAGGAACGTTCCGACTCTGCCACAAATGTGGCTTCCGCGCATACTTGCGCGAGGGAGTCTGCGGTAACATCCGCTGCGAGGTCTCTAGGAGGAATTTTTGTCTCCTTTATAGTTTGGGGTATGTATTAAAAAAAATGTATTCTTAGGTTCTTTTGTTTTTGTGGCGCTGCGGGTAATATCCCAAAACCTTAACCCTACATATCCCCTATAATAACCACCTTTTGAAGCGACCAGCCTCTAAAAGGGCGATAACCCTGAACCCTCAATCCCTAAACCTGAACCCAAACCCTAAACCTAATCCCTAAGCCACATTATTCAGGGTTCTACGTTACGGGCCGCTCGAAGCGCCAAGCTACAGATGCCGCGGAAGCAAGGGCGCCGAAGCTCCGTGATGAGATCCGCGATGTAGGGTTCAGGGGCTTTGGGGTTTAGGGTTCGGATGTTTTAGGGGTATTGGGTTTAGGGTAGGTTAGAAGGGGATTTTGGGCAACCCAACCACCCCGACAATGGGAAATCAAATGAAGAAGTGGGTGGACAGTGAATGGAAACTGTTTGCTTTTTTGTGGTCTATAGGGGCATTGGTGCTGAGGGGTTTTTGTTAGACCGAACCACCCAAAATGAATTGAGATGTCCTTATTGAAGGGGTTGGGGGTCATATGATTGTCAGAAAGACCTTATTACAGGGCTTGGGATTACCATTGCGTTGGGTTCATATGATTCTGAAAAGGTCTGTATTATGGCGGTTGGTATCATATGACTCTTAAAAAGTTCTTCTTACAAGGATTGGGATCATGTGACTTTTATAGGGTCGTTAATGTAGGGGTTAGGATCATATGACTCACCCCTACCCTAAACCCTAAACCCTGATACCCTGATCTTACTGGGGTTGGGAGTATCAACATCCTCTTCCCAGACCCCCCAAAAGGATCCAAAAAATGGGCCCGCCCCCCCCCCCCTCTCACAATATGAACCCATCATTACATTGGGGAAGCCGGGGGATCATTAGGGGGTTCCACTTTTTGGATCCTTTAGGGGGTCCACCTCTTCGCAGACCGAGGATGATTTGAGTTTAGGGTTTAGGTTCAGGGTTTACGGTTTAGGGATCAGGGATTAGGGATTAGGGTTTATAGGGCTTAGGGTTCAGGGATTATAGGGATTAGGGATTAGGAGCTAGGAGTTAGGGTTTAGGGTTTAGGTCTCAGGGTTTAGGGATGAGGGATTAGGGGTTAGAATATAGGGTGTAGGGTCCACATAACAACGATTATAGTATATAGCGGCCTCTGTTTCAAACTCAGTTGAACTATCTTCGTGCCGACAAGAACCTGAACGACATGAAGCGCTGGCGCGGGGAAGAGAAGAAGGCCACAGTGAAGAATCTGGAGTCGGCCATCATCAAACGCAAGAAGAAGAATAAGGGTTACTTGTGTACACTTATGTCCCATCAAATTTTGTTTGGGAGGCTTAGCAGTCTCCCGTATTGTATTTGGTGTTTCAAACATGTAACACAGGAGGCGTTTTTTGGTTCCTTTTTTTTTTTTGGTCAAAGTGATACAGGGACTGCTGCTTTCGTGTGAGTTCTCCAGAGGTCCTTTGCGAAGCCCCCTTTCTTGCCTCCGTTACCCTAATATGGGGGCCTAAATAATTACCAAGGTACCTCAAATGGACCGCAAGATGATATTGGTAATCATTTAGGCCCCTGTAAAGAAATCCCCACACTGGGTACACGTTAGTGATCCTTCTTTATGATATACGAGTTTTTCTAAGAAAATCTTTGCAACAGTCATCCTTGCTTTTCCCCAGAGGAACAGGAAAGAAGACTAAACACTAAACCCTGGAGTCCTTGGAACCCCACTGTTGAAAAGATCCTGTCGGTTTGTTCTACTGCGGCGGAGCTGAAAATGTCGCCAGTCCACGCCTTGAAGGGGAGGAGGGCGTAGTCTCTTATCTCCTTAGGACTTATTTTCATTTTGAATATAGTATAACCTCAGGGAACTAGTAGATAGATTGTTCTTTAATATAGGTCCAGGGATTACAGTAGTAATTGGTTCTAATTGGGATCACTGGAATTATCGTGTGGGTGTTTACGTGTACTAAGTCCCCATGACCATCTAAGTGATCCCACCTTTTGCCTGCCTTCCAACTCCAGTTCACCTTGCCACAGGACTATGGGTTCCCAAACCCCCTAAAGTATCCAAAACATGGAACCCCCCCAATATGAACCCAATACTACATTGGGGAAATTAGGAAGTTATTAGGGGGCTCCATTTTTTGGATCCTTTAGGGGGTCTGGGTTTCAAGGCAGCTTCAACCTGAACCCGAAACCCTCAAGTATGGATAATCGCGTCACTCAAATGTTTAATAATCCTCTCCCCCTAATATTAACCCCCACCACCCTCCCCTAATATGAAATTTTCTGAATGACCCTCATGAAGGGTATAGCACCTCTACACGCTACAGTTGATATTGGGGGCTGTCATAGTGGTCAAAGATTTAAGGCAACTCGCCCTAAACCCTAAACCTTATATAATCCCTATGTCACCTCTAAATATCCCTAGAAGCCTTTTGGGGTTATAAACCCTAATTCACCGGGTGATATGACTCAACAAGGGACATGAACCCCCCTGATCACCAAAACCTGAACCTCAAGACCTCGATTTGCAGGGCTTAGGGTTTAGGCCCTGAACCCCGCGCCCTAAACCCTGAACTCCAAATCGCTCATTAAACCCTAAACCTGAAGCCCAAGACCCCGCAGCCTAAGCCCTTAGACCCTAAGTGATCCTAGATGGTGAACCCTTCAACCATTTAACCCTTATTATCCTTGAGCCTCTAAACCTTGTCCTGACAAGCAAGGTCTTTCTCTGACGGTGGTCCGACGTTGGGTCAGAACGGCAAAGTCTACACGTGCCCTAGCTGCAGGGTTTCATTTGCTTGGCCAACAGATGAACTTTAAACTTTTTTCGCCACCCTTATTCGGTCTCTAGAAATGCAAGCTCGTACTGTTCCTTGCGTAGGGACGAGAGGATATGTAAGGGCAATCCTCTAAATAATATCCAATTTCATCTTTTGTCCAGCTTTCTCTTCCAAGTTGATCTCCATCATGCCAATGATTCAGCCCTTAACCCGAATCCCGCATTATTCAGGCCTTAAACCCTAAACGGGATCACTGGGGCTTTGGGTTTAGGTGTAGGGTTTAGGGTTTAGGGTGTAGGGTTTTAGGGTTTAGGGTTTAGGGTTTATCACTGGGGCTTTGGGTTTAGGTGTAGAAATCGTTTAAAACTATGGCCTCTAGTGTAGTCCTGAAACATCTAGTACAGGCCCTAAGCGTACGCTTGAGGATTTCCAGAATGCCCCTAAGAAGGTCAAGAGCCCATGTTGGAGGCCCATACTTGAAACCTGAGAATGTAGATACAGGCTTTGACTAGAATCATGGGCTTGCAATTCACACACAGATCAGAGTCCCCAATCCTGAGCCCTTATGTGGAGGGTCCTTGACATCCCAATTAGAGGCTTCTTTAGCAGCATGAAGGTCACCAAAGGCAGAACTACTGGCGCAATGTATGAGTCAGAGTGTTCATGAAACCGCTTAAACATTCCAACATGCCAGCCGTCCCAAGTGCAAGATGCATACACAAGAAATCTCTGTATGGTGGGGCTTCTCAAATCCAGTACGTATGGTCATGGGGACTAAACTCAACATTACTCACCTGACGACTATCTATATGCCTACTTACTAGTCAGACTGAGCCTCCATGTGCTCACCTTTCAAGTTCTTAAAGCCAGGTGCAGCAATTACGGCGATGACCGTGGTGTCAATGGCGCAGGCCCTTGGAGATTTCTCGCATTGTAGGTTTTCCTGTGTCAAAACTGAAGAAGGGTTTTGATCTGGATGGTACTTCAACCCAATAAAGATTACAAGATCAGAAGTTTAGGGGTTAGGGCTTAAGGATTTTAGCGGTACCCGTGGGTGGTGAGTCCTTCATAGACTTTCCATGCCACTGCGGCACCGTATATGGGTCTTGCGTAACTTGCTTATGTAAGGAGGCGAGCCCGCACGTCCCAACACCGTTTACCCCGTCAAGAAGCCCTAAACCCTAAACCCTGAACACCACAGTGGAACCCATGTGGCCCAAGATGCGAAGCAACGGTACTCTGTATAGTTCACCTATCTCAGCCCTCCGCGACAGTTTGGGTTTAGGGTTTGGGTTTAGGGTTTAGGGACGCAGCTGTAAACCCTAAAACCCAAGCCCTCAGTTCCCCCCCTTGGCCCCCCCAAGGTTCAGCCCTAATTGGGATTACTAGGGTTTAATGAAGGAAAGCGAATTCAGGGGGAACTTTGGGGATGTAGTATAGCGGCAGGGGATAGTGCGGGAACCCGCGATGCACCCGTAAACACTAAACAGTAAACCCTGAACCCTGGAACCCTAAACCCTCAAATCTCCCAAACCCCTAAGCCCTAAAATCCAAAACCTAAGGCCTAAACTCTAAAACCTAAAGTCCTAAACCTTAAAACCCTAGATCCCAAAACCGTTTTGCAATGGGCTTCTACTAGCGCCAGGAGTTGCCAGAGCCTTCGACCTTTCGTCGGGAGACATTGTGTGGGAGCCACCTCCGCACTTACATGCTCATGATTCAGGTTTAGGATTTAGGTTTTTGGATTGAAGGTTTAGGGTTTTAGGGTTTTAGGTATTCAGGGTTTTCAGGGTTTTCAGGGTTCAGGGATTAGGATTTAAGGTGTAGGGTTCAGGGTTTAGGGTTCAGGGTTTAGGGTTCAGGGTTTAGGGTTCGGGGATTAGGGTTTAGGTTCTAGGATAAACGGTTTCAGGTGTAGGGCGTAGGGTATGGGGTTTGTGGGTCAAGGTTTACCTGCCTGCTGCGGACCCTCCTTTTTTAGGGCTACGTCCTCCACACTTATATCATACAATTCTAAAATTGTGGTTGCCGTTGGGTTCTGGCAGGGTTCAGGGTGCTTTTACGTTGCTGGCCCTAGGGTTAAGGGTTTAGGTTTTACTTGGGGTGCAGGGGTTTAGGGTTTAAGGTTTAGGGCTTAGGGTTTAGGGTTTAGGGGTTTGGGGCTTTGGGTTTAGGTGTTAGTGCGCATGCGCACACATGGTTGTGTTGTCTGGTTCACAGATTTCCTTCTGGGAAGCGGATTGGGCGGAATCTCTGTGTTTGCATGCCCCCTGCAACTTACAATCCAAGAGGCAAACCACCAGCTTTTGCTTCACCCGCCCCCCCTCACCCAAAAAAACACCTAACATAGTCAAGCACTGCAACGAGTTGTTGGTCTTTGTGTATTGTAAGCCACTGGAAGACCCTAAACCCTAAACCATATAGAGCAACCCTGCTTTCGAGCCCGCATTCCATGTTTGCTCAGGGGAGCAAAATGGGGGTTTCCCGAAATTAGGGATTCCCTTTTTGGGGGGTCCCCAGAATAATGACTATGGTATTTTGGGCTGTATATTGGGACAAGCTTTGCCTGGAGGGTGAGGGAGGCTAGCAACCTAACCCTTCAAGCAGGGATCCGGGTTTGGGTCTGGAGCTTTAGGGTCGAAAAGGGGGTGTTTAGGGTTTAGGATTTAGGGCTTTAAGGTTTTGAGGAAGATGCCCTAGAGAGCCTAAGATAATCATCCTTATCTTTGCGGTCGTTGTTTAATTATTAGTATTACCATGATTATTGAAGCTAGCGGGAGGAGCACGTAAAACATACACCACATACCGACGCACCCATGTGGGCTTGTCATCTGGGGGAGATAAGCCTGCATGCATCTGCAAGGCCAGTTTCCAACCCGACGACGATAAACCAAGTAAAAGACAGTAGACAGTAAACCCGAAGCCCCAGCTATCATGCGTCGATTCTAAACGATTATAGCCCTAAGCTTTATACCACGAACCAAACCCCTGTCCCAAACCCCTTAAGCCCTGAAACCTCAAGGGGCCTGAAGATTTCCGGTAGTCTGGCAGTTGCTCAGCTCTAAACCCAGCCAAACAGAAGCCACGAGCCTCAATTCTGTAACTTTATCCAATTCTGATCTGAGAGCTTTAGGGTTTGGAGTCGAGACTTCGGGCTAGGGGGTTGGAGCTTGGGCTTAGAGTTCAGAATTCCGGGTTCAAAGTGTTGGTTCCCAGTTTTGTAGCTTCTCGAATAGTCTACCGCATTTCCATGCTGAAGGCGGGTTAGCATCTCCCCTGATATGGTTGCACTTCCAGGACCCCAGGGCCGAAACGAGATTTAGGGTTTAGGTTGGGTACTGCCCCCGCCCAGTAACAGTCTATACTAAGGGTCCTATCAAAGGCTATATATAACCATATTGTACTTATTATCCAACTGTTACTGAGTGGGGGCAGTATCCAGGGTTTAGGGTTTGGGGCTTGGGGATTTGAACTCGAGGGTTTCAAGACACGCCTGAAGATTAGCCGGACCTGTCCTGCACATTGGATCAGCATCATGGATCCCTTTTTGAAAGCCATGTTGTTGCCGGGTGTTCCCAACATTCTCATCTTAAAAGCGAATCCACCACGTGCAAAAACAGGTATCTTTGCTTAATTAACTATGCCCTAATGTCTAAACCTTCAACCGTAAGACCTGTAGGGTTTAGGGCTTAGGATTTAGAGTTGAGGGCTTAGGGTCTAGGGTTTAAGGCTTAGGGTTTAGTAGGGCTTAGGGTTTAGTCGTTGGGGCTTAGGGTAGGCCTTAAGCTTTATGAGACTCAAACGTACGGAAGGTTATGGAAGGTCGTGAGCTATGGGAGTTTCTCGAAATCTGTTCCTATTGATAGGGGCCCTTTTAATCCCACGTATCCCCAGGGCCCCTCAAGGGCATCCCTTTTTTTGGGAAGCCTCTTTTGGACAGAAGCTGCAAACCCCAAACCCTAATCCTTCACCCTGAACTTTGGCTGGCAATCCATAAAGCAAAGCCTGCACACCCTGACGCCTCGAAGCAGCACTTGGTCAGGGACTCTGCAAGTACTGTTGGAATGAAAAAGGAATGACAACCCCCCATATCAGTTCATGGGTTTTGGGTCAAGAGTCTAGGGTGGCAGTATTAGGGTTGAGGGTTTAGGATTTAGGGTTAGGGTGACGGTATTAGGATTTGGTAGGTTCATGGGGATAACTGGGGTTCACTACACAGCTTTTAGCGATCCTTCATTTCCTTGGCAAGTCCCTTGTCCCTCCAAGCGGAGCCTAAAGGTTAAATACTAAACCTAATCCCGAAAAAACCCTGAAACCTAAACCCTAGCCCCAAAACCGTAAACCCTAATCCCTGAACCCTAACCCCTATAGAGCCTAAACCCTAAACCCTAAACACCAAAACCCCTGATCTTGAGATCAGGAGAAGATCCTTTCGCTACCGTGCAACTCTTTCCCTGCGGTGGGGAACATACGAGGCATCGCTATGGTCATTGCGGTTGTTGTTGTTGTTGTTGGTATAATCTCCTATAGAGCCCCGTTTCAGGAGTTGAGACACTAAACCCTAAACCCTATACAGCAAGCATAGGCTAACCCCAC
>CAJNIZ010034991.1:41891-56921 GCA_905231905.1 Symbiodinium pilosum
GGGTTTAGGGTTTAGGGTTGCCGCAGGGACAGGATGTTGGGTTTGTTCGTGACTTTCGCTTTTGTTGGGCCATGTGCTCTACCCCCTCGCTTGTGGTCCCCGGATTTCAGCATTTTCCGGGCAGGGGAGCCTTCAGGGTTTAGCATTTAGGGGGGTGTTTTTGCAGCTTTCCTGGAAACTTTCAACCATGCCGACTCGTAAGGCCATGTAAAGTAGCATGGTAGGGATCCCTTAGCTGGGATATTCCTAGGAAGAATTTCTACGTTTTATGGACCATTGTCCCCATACGCTCCCTTTAAAGCCACAACATCAAATCCCTATAACGCCCCTGAATTGGGCTCTCCCCCCCCCAGGAGCAGTTGGATCATAGATACAATATTAGTATATAATGTATATCTAGATTTTTATGTAGCCCTGAAGAAGACCCCTACTATAGGCGCTTGTTTGGTGGGGGCCGTACCCAATCCCTAAGTGTGTCCCAGGTACAGGAAAGGGGCCCCAAAACATAAAACCGTAACGCATTGCTTTGGACAATGCCACGTTGCACCTGCTGAGCCCCTAAACCCTGAACCCTAAACCCTAAAAAGTGCTTTTCAAGGTCCTTGAAGGGAGGTCCTAGCCCAAAAGGGAACCTACCTTATGGTCACTGTGCGACATGTATTTTGAACAACTACCAAGTGCTTACTATGCTGTTTAGGGTTTAGGATGTAGGGTTTCTCGCTCAAACTCCCATGGCGCGAAGACGCGCAAGAAACCCTAAACCCTAAACCCTAAACCCTAAACCCTAAACCCTAAACCCTATAAACCCTAAGCCCACAAGGCCCTAAACCCCCGTAAAACTCAACGGAGGGGAAGAGAGAGGTAGAAACCCGAGGTCACCACACCTTTAGTCATTAAACCAAAGCCATTGACAATGTTAAAAAAGACTTAATTTGTGCCTAGAAGCTTGTTCCTGCCCCTTTGAGTACTACACAGTTACATGTAGTCTCTGTGTACTTCAGAGAGATTGTCATAAGGTTTAGGGCTTAGGGTTTAGGATGATGTTGGTAGTTATGTAGGTTCCTGTATTAACTGAAGTTCCTTACCCTAAATCCTAAACCCTAAACAGCAAGATCAGGTTCAACACAGACAACTATACCGGCATCAGCAATGCGGTTCCTGGGCTGAAATTCTACTCCCAGACTGCTCAGAATGACCAAGAACTACTAGCAAGGATACTAAAGCCTCAGTTTGGTTTGGGGTTTCTATTCAGGGTTGAGGGTTTAGGGTTTAGGTTTTTCGTAACAAAGCTCTCCTGATAATGACATGCCCATTGAATGGCACATATTTTATGATATGTTGGTTGCTTTAGTTACTATGAAGCCGGGGGGGTTCACTATGGCATTATGGAGAAAGGGTTAGGTGGATGCTTTTGGCTTCAGGGCTCACGCATTGGCTCTGAAGGGGGAGTAGGGGTTAGATCCCTTTTTCAGTTCAATTGCTATATACACCCCTCAACTGTACAAGCCCCCTTCCCCTAAGCCCCGCACTCTAAACCCTAAACCTAAATCATAAATCCTGAAACACTGAAACCCTTAACCCAATTTACGCCCTAAATCATAAACCCTGAACCCTAAGGACTCCGGCTTGACTTTCCACCATAAACCGTGCGCGAGTTTTGGGCTTAGGGTTTAGGTTGCAGCCTTGTTTGCACCAATTCAAGGTTTCGGGCGTTGGGTTTAGGGACAGGCATTATCACGACATGCCTGTCGCTGCAAACTCCTTCCCCCACCCAAGAATCACACAAAAGAACTTTCTGTCCTAATACGTACGTACTGGTGCATCCTGATTATGCTTGGGTAGTTCTTAGGTGGACCATCCACCCAGTAATAGTGACTATAAGAGGGAATAAGGAGTACGTATATTAGGCCTTCTTAGATGCCTATTCTACAACTTCCCTAAACCCTTAGCTCTAAAACCCTAAACCCTAGACAGGGTACCGAATGTAGTTCTCTAAATTAGTTAGGGAAACTCCCACGGGTGCTGGTTCACGGCGGTCCTAGACAGAGTTTAGGGTCTAGGTGTTTAGGGTTGCGGGTTTGGCGCTTAGAGGCTTAGAGGTCCAGTGGACTTACAAAGTAGGTTACCACTGGGTTTATAAACAGACCTAACCGCACTTAGGGCCGGGACTCAAAACCCCATTCATAATCACAAAGTTACTAAGTTTTCTAGGCCTTCCAGCAGGAGGGCTTACCTTTGGGAACAGCAGGCTCCACCGGGCCCTTTTGGCAGGGAACTAGGGTTTACAGGTTTAGGATTTAAAGGTTTAGGGTTTAGGGTGTAGTCTTTGAGGGGCTCCTAATTTAGGGCGTTCACTAGAGCTTGGGAGAGTGTGTGGTTTATTTGGAAGTTCATGGGTTTCCTAGTTCTATCTAGGATGGTGATACTTATCACTGATTGTGATCGTCCTTATTGAGAGTAATTACTCAACCTTTCTTATAATCTGTTTTTTTACCTCCAAGTAGCTAACAAAACCTTACTTAAGGGGTCCATGTAAGAGGGCCATATGTAAGGACCCCCTACGACCACCCGAATGCCCCCAAGGTCCCCACATTGACCTTGGACCGCCATGCCCGGGGGGATTGTGAATATAGCTTTAACTTTTAAATCATTTGAAAGCCCCGCGCAGAATCAGTATCCTGTGAAACCCATAAAGGCTTTCATGGGCTACCTAACCACCCGCCTCTAACTAACCCCCCAGATTCCCTCTGAATTAAGCTTACTTGCGTTGATTGTGGTTGCTAAGGGGGAACCTAGAGGGTGGGTAGTATAGGGGCTGGTGAGGAGAACCCATAAAAGTAGGGCCTTTGCTCTTAGCTCGCCAATAACTGTTGAAACCGAGCTCAAGCGCAGCCGTGCCCACGCGGCCCGTGAAAATACTCAGGTTACCCAGGCAAAACAACCTCACAAAAAAGCAGCACTGAGCCATGGCCATTAGAAGCACAGAAGGATGACCCAAAATCGCATCGCAACCTCTGACGGTCCTTACGCCGCAGCCTTATGGATGTCAACCTCTCCAGTACAACAGCCTCACAGGAAGCCAGCATGAACCCATCGCCATCGGAAGCGCAGCTGTTCCTCGCAGCCTCAGAAGTATCACCCGAAATGGCATGGCGACCGGTGACGATCCCTGCGCAACCTTGGACGTCAAGCTATCCGGCACAGCAAGCTATCCAAGCACATCATGTCATGTCCGATCCTCGATGGCATTGCGGCCCCGCCGTCGGCGCCGGCTTGACCCACAAAGGGATGCATTACATGATTTCAGCAACCAAACCCAAAATCTCTTGAACTCAGGGTGGCCATGGGGTGGGTTCACTGCTATGCACGGGTGCGATCTGCCCTGGTGTGTCTCCACACCAAAGCACCCTAATTATGTCCACACCCTAAACCCCAATCCCTAAACCTGATCAGCGGCTGCTTGAGCGTGAGGCTGTATGATGTTGCTGCTTAAGCGGCTGTCGGTGGGGCTGGCTTGCGGTGTCCCGGGTTTAAGGTCTCTCCTCTATAACACCTCCAGAGGAGGGCCCCGCCATGGATGGCGGCAGTTGCCCAGCTTTTATAACGTTTGTCGCCATTGGCGAAGCTCCTGCAGCTTCGGGCTCCGCATGGCGCTTGTCCAGCCAGCCCTCAGCTAAGACTTTAGGGTGCAGGGCTTAGGGTTCAGGGTTATGGATTACGTTTGGCGGGTTTAGGGATTGAGATTTTTGGATCAGGGCTTAGCTTGTATGGTGTCTGACCTCTGAAAAGGATTTTTTGGAACGGGTCCCCAGCAGAGCTGAGATTTCTTTTTTGACAACCCCTTGTGTCATGATTTACTGTATGCACCAGACCCTAAACGTGCCGTAAACCCTAAACGGTATTTAGCCCCCACCCAAGAAACCCTTTATCTGGATACACCTGTATACAGCAGCCCTAGGATCATCAATTTTCTTAGGTTCAAGAGGTGGTCGGTCAGAAATGCTGGCATGACTTCCTGGTTGTAAGTCGGACAGGAGGGAATTGATCCCAATACAAGCCCTTATGCAATCTCCATCCACATCATAGTTTCAACTTTCTCTTCCCTCCCCGCAGCAAGATGAAAGGTTATCGGCTTTATAGGTGGCTTTTCAGCTGCCCGGCTGCACAACCTGGCTTCCAAGTTCAGGGCTTGGGGCTTGAGGTTTTATTGCTAAGGTTTGGGGTTTGGAGTTGAAGTTTAGGGCTTCTGGGTTGGAGTAGGGTTTACTTACTTGGAGGTTCATGTTGGATTTTCAACCGTAAACAGATCGAACAATTAGATCCCATTGGATACAATGGGGAAGAGTTGGGGTGGTAAAAGGGCTCATTGTGGGTTTAGACACGGGGCTTAATTCGAGAGCCACTAAGGGTTGCGTAACTTCGCCCAGGTTAAGGGTGGAACGATTCTGAAATTTTCCGCATGGGGTTTACATAAAGCTGACCCCGATGTTGAGACGTAAGCGCAGGATTTCGTGATGCAAGGAGTAGTACGGGTTGGTATAGGACCCATACCTGGAGGGTCAGGGCCTTAGCAAATAGGTTGATGAGGATATAATGGTGGTTAATGCGCTTACTACGTCCCCTTGCGCTTTTGGTAGACTTTTGCCTCTAGACCTCAGGTGAACACGGGGCGAAGTAACAAGGATGACTTTTTGTTGACACTGACAGGTATGATCCTCAACTCTTATCTTACAAAGAACTTTTTGCAGTGCAGATCTATTTACATGTCAGAGCTGAAGACATCACTTTCGTCAAGGCGGCCATGGGTTGGCGTTCCGGGCTTAGGGCTCATCTCTTCTGTGCATGGTCATGAACTTCAAATTGGCGTAGGCGCAATCACGGGCACCATCTCCAACCACAAATTGAAAGCCCCACCACGAAACAAACACAAAATCGAACACATCTTCGACCACGATGTATAAATCACGGTCACCAAATCTGGTGGGCTAGGGCAGGGCGCACACCGCGTGTCGCTGCGTCCTACCCATGCGCTAGCTCAGCTCAAGGATGCGAAGACAGTTATGCTGCACTTTGTCAGCATGTGTGCCACAAATAGTTTCAGAGTCCACTGTAGCTTTCTTTGCCCACCGCGACACTCTCTCTCTGTCTCTACCCCCTCTCTCATCCCCAGCTCTCATCCCCAGCAGAGCGAGAATCCTGGCACTTTTGGGAAGTCTAAAAACCAGTATCCCTCTGTGAAATTCCAGAGATGTGGATGCTGAGGGCCATGCTTGCTTGCGTACAGGAAGGATGCAGTGCAGGATTGTTTGCTGATAGTTCTCGCTCGCTCTTGCTGTCCATCTACCCAGCCATCCAGCCATCTGTTTGTCTCCCTCTGCTCATCATGATGCTCGTCGTGTTCGCACTCGCCGAAGCGCCGATGCGTCACTCCGTTGCTCGGCTCTCGTAATTCATCCGCGCCGATCGACCGCCATTCTTGCAAGGAGTCTCAAAGCCCAGATCGAGAACATTTGGACAGACATAGTTACTGTGGTGGTCTAGAAGCGGGATTTCCTCTTCATTCAAGTTGTGATGCTTCAGCAGAGAGCCCTGAATCAGAAACCTTACACTGTACGTGAATCCAGAGTTTCGAAAAGGTGGATTACTTCTTGGAGGGTATTTGCTGGAGGACCGGCATTTCAGCATAATTAGGGGGGAAGCTCAGTCCCCAGAGCAAATGCAAGCTTTGACAGAAGCATGGACGCTGAATCGATGCTTCTTGAGAAGAGGACATGTCTCTCAAAGAACTCCTTCTCGGGGTCCATGCTGATTGATCTTACCCAGCCACAAGATTGACAGATACAAGGACAATGCCACGTGCTTTGCAAGGGGCATTTGCAGGTCAGATTGGCCTCTCAATGTAAAGGGCCCTTGGAGACCCCAAGAATACTTGGGGATCATAGCAACATAATTAGTGGGTTCTACGAAGCAGTCTGTGCAGGCTGCTAAAATCTTCAGGTCCTTGGAGCGTTCAATTCCTAAACCTGGTATAAGGCTATGGTTTTCGTGTTCAGGGCCCTTAGCAATGTAATTTAGCCCTTACCGTTTGATCGGACCAAACGGCCCCAAACCCTCAAACCCTGTTATGCCAGACCAGAACCAACAGGAGGATCCTCGTAGAGTTTGTTGAAATGACAATGCTCAAAAAAAAAGCTACTTGTTATTCCAATTGCTTTGCCCTGTGAATCCCCAAGCTAGAAAGAGTGTCGTAAGCCCGGAACCTTTTTTTTGAACCCTGTGCTCATACCTTAGAACCCTCCGAGAGCCTAAACCCTACATTGCTCGTCTGAGGCTGCTGGTGAATTGGCTGGCGTAGCTGACCGGCTCAGTGAGGGTGCCTTGTCAGAGTTTTGCGTAAGATGAGGGATGCCAGGGCTTAGGCTCTAAACCCTAAACCTTAAACCCGGACCCCTAAGTCTGAACCCTCAACCTTGAACCTTAAGCCCTAATCCCCTAAGTTAAAGGATATGTGGATGCAGGATAGGCATCACGGCTCAGTATTCGGGATTTAGAATTTCGGCAGGTTTGGGAGTCCTCCCGAGTTGTTGCCTTTTGGTTTCCCTTTGGGTAGCTGGGAATGAAGGAATGGAAAAGAAAATGGACACCAATATAATGGGATATAGGGTTTAGGGTTTAGAAGGAATGGAAAAGAACATGGAAACTACTATAAGATTTAGGGCTCAGGGTTTAGAAGGAATGGAAAAGAACATTGAAACTATTTTGATGGGTTCTACAGGGATGATTATAGGGATCCATTCCTTCATTCCTAGCTAACCAAAGGTAAGTTGGAGCTTTCGGAACCTGCTTTAGAGGAGTTGTCGGGGCTTTCAAATCTCAGGAATGTGTTGGGATTCTGAGCAAGGACAAGGAATCTGTTGTTATTAATGATGGGAAAGGGTTAAAAGAGCTTCCATAACTAAGGGCTTTCTACTTGCAGCACATTTGGAGGGCTACCGGGGCCTCTAAACCCTAAACTGCAAGTCGCTTGGAGGTTACTACTGTAGTGTGTTGCCATGTGTTTTGTCCTCAGCAAAAACGAAAAGCTGCAGAAGCCAGCGTATAGGGGTTTGGGTTGCAAATGCTATGTGTGGAGCTGATTTCGCAGGGTGAATGGCTGTCGGGGTGAGGAGGCAGCGCTAAACTTGCTGGGGCTTGATTCCGTGGGATTATTGCGCGGCTTTGCTGGTCCAATGACATGGGCTGAAATTCCATGAGGGTGGTCCACGACTAACATTTTTCTAGCTGTAGTCGTAACCCATGTATAGGTCCCCCAACTTTAGTATCCTTGCTGTTTAGAATCTATGGTTTAGGGTTTATAGCTGTACTTACAGATTAAGTTCATGTGTCATGCTCCTTCGGGTGGCCCCTGAACAAGCACGGAACCTTGAAAAGAAGCCTTCAGCGGACTGCTGGCTTCTCAGCATGTATGAGGTGGCATATTTCTTCCAGCAGCATTGGTTGGAGCGTTTAGGTATTTGGGTTTGGTGTCTGACGATTGAGGATTCTAAGCCCTAAGCCATAGGTTCAGAAGAAGGGTTTCAAGATTTGGTTGTGCCGAACCTTCGTAACTCAAGTGTGGACGGTTGAGGAACCTCAGAGAAATCGCCGCAACTGTGCAAATGTCAATCAGCCATACCGGAGCGCATTCTGCGCCCCTAAAACCGTAGACCCCGAAAGCTAAGTAGCAGTTTCAATGCTACCTCGCAATGTTGGAATGCCCGAGCACCTGTCAACGCTAGCTCCTACTTGGAAGCTTATGCTTCCTTAGAAGTAGGGCCCTTGCTACCTCATATGATGTTTGAAGTGGCCACAGGTAGGACGCAAGTGTTTACTGCCCATGAGAATGAAGTAGGACCTCCAGAGCTCTAAACCCTAAACCTTAAACCCTAAACTCTAATTTCATAAGGATTGAGAGCCTATAAGAGGGAATTTAAGCTGTTTAGGGATCACAGTTCCTTAGATGGCCACCAGTTCCCGGGATGGTCACTGCGGTTTAGGGTTTAGGGAAAAAAGATTCCCTTATATTTTCCTTTTATAGATCTACAGGAACCCTAAATAATGTCCCCAAGGGACCTTAAATTTAGATCAGCCCCCCTACAGATCAAGTAGGAGTTTGGTCCATCAACCGTACTTCCAAGCTTAGCAACCCTAAACCCTAAACAATTACATCCCCAAACTCTTGAAACCCTCAACCCTGTAAACCCTTTCCCTAAACGCTTTCAACCCCAAATGGCCCCAAACCACTTAAACTCTCAACCCTCAAAACCCTTTAAACCCTAAACGCTTTCAACCCGCTTAAACCCTAAACCCTAAACCCTAAACCCTTTCAAACCTGTGAATCCTATAGACCCTAAGCCCTGAACCCCATCAACTCGGGGCTCTAAACCCTATTTATCCTCTACCTTGAGGGTTTAGGGTTTAGGATTTAGGGTTTAGGATTTAGGGTTTAGGGTTTAGGATTTAGGGTAAATCCTATCAACCCTAAACTCTATAGATCCTATAAATCTTCTAAACTCCAAAAAGCTTTAGTCACCCAGGCCTGCAGGTCATGTGCGGTCCGGCCCACTGGTCGGCCCCCACCATTGACAGCAAAGGCACGCTTTAGGATTTCAAGGGTTTATAGGGTTTCGGGTACAGGGTATCTGCGGCGAATTCGAAGTTTGGATTTGGGTCTACTTGGCGGGTCAGGGGGATTTAGTCAGTACGTAAATATCCCCTATAAGCCATGTAGTGACCGTGGCTATCCTAATTACTAACCTACTTACTAAGTCCCGTGGCCCTCCGATGGGCTTGGTATTGTTTACGGTTTGCGGTGACCCTAAACCCTAAACCTTAAACCCTAAACCAAGTTCCGGTTTCAGAGTTTGGGTTTGAATTCTGGGGATGGGTTCTTCCCTTGAGCCTGCTAACGTCTTCTAATGTTCTTCTGGGGTGAAATGCCTTCCAGCGTCAGCGGGACTTATAAAGTAGTTTGATCATGGGAGTACCTGGGGTTTTGTCATGTTATTACACATCTTCTATTATGTGATTTTCGACCTGCTTACTAAGTTCCACCTGACCCCAAGTAGGGGTACATGAAGAGGGCTGTGCGTTGAACGTCTTTTGGGGACGAGCAGATGCGAACTTTGAGGTTTTTCATTGAGGTTTAAGGGTTTAGGGTTTGGAGGCTTGACGGCATGATGTATTTCATTCCGAGTATTGGCTGACATTGGAGGGTTGCTTGCATGTCTTGTGTTTGGGACTTGGGGCGGGTACGAGTGCTTCAGAAGGAATTCCACAACACCGTCCGAGTGGGGCGGAATGTAGGAAGGTAAATGCGTAACAACATTACGTCCTAGATCCCTTGTATAATGATAGAAGAGGGTACCCCAAATAGATCTCAAAGGATACAGGTAGTTATAAAGTCCCGTACATTACATCATTCCTTTACGAAACGCCTGTATAAATCCAGTTTCCATTTCATTGTCCCTTTTCTCTTCCATTCGATCCTCGAGTTTCGGTACGGTGGATACTACAAATCCTGCATGACCCTAAGGACCTGATGCCTTAGGAATTGTGTTCTCATGGTGCACTAAGGTCATACAGGATCTTTAGTATCAGGCGTAATTTTTCAAACCCTAAAACCTAACCCCGAATTAGCCTAAACCCTGATCCTTACACCTTAAACCCTGGAGCTGCGCCTTCCAGACACCTTGCTCTGCTGGCTCCACATAGTCTAAACCTCTTAAAGGGCGCTTATACATGGGATCATATAGGGAACTTCTATAGCGGTTATTAGGGGGCTAATAGGAGTTTAGACTGTAACTCACATGATTACCGTTATTCTCGTTCCGACATAACCTCTGGAAAGTGCAAGGGTCCTTATACCCTACACAATAAGCCCTCAACCCCTAAACACCTAAACAACCTTAAGCCTCTTGCCCCCAAACCTCGAAACTCCCAAACCTCTATACTTGTCACATGCTCTTCTGCAATCTTTGTATGAGGCACTGTCTACGCGGCGCGGATGAGCGGTCAGTTGTTTGCACCACGGACTGAGTTTGGGGTATCTCAAAAACTTGGTGGACTTCGGGGGAAACTGGGGACGCAGAGGAAGTACATGTAGCTTATCTAGGTATTCAGTAGTACACTTTTCCTTTTTTTGGGTGTGGGGTCTCCATATTCAAGCTCAACAGCAGGAAAAGGGTACTCTGATTATGAAGGGGTTTCTGGGAAACCTATGTATAGGAGTCCCTGGTAGGGATGATCCAGTTTTGTAGCCACGCTTTGACTTTGGCATTTCCTCGGTCTGCTTGTAGAGTCAGGGGGACCTAGTAAGTAGGTTACTGACCCCTGCAAGCCATATTATAAACACCCCAGTCATTTACTGTCCCCCTGACCCTATACACCAAATATTATAGCAGTTTCCTTATAATGTTTCCGTTAATACCAAGTCTTGGTTAGGCCCCCCGTATATTAAGGATACATAGAGGCCCTGATATCATTGGGGTCACTTTTAGTGGGTGGGGGCCCAAAGCCATAAACCTTAAACCCTAGACCCTAAATACTGCGGTAGTTTCCTTTTTGGTTTCCATCAATACTAAGTGCCCCCGACCCTCCAGGTAGGGTTTAGGGCCCCAGCATGAAGGCTGGGATTTGCCGCACAGGGTTGAGATCAAAGCTTTACGGATTAGGGATTATGTTGGGATTATTTGGGGATATTACTCAAATGATGGAGAATCCAAAAAAAAGCAAACAGGAATCTGGTCACCCCCCCCCCCTCCCCCTCCGTATTTGGGATTTGTTATCCGTTTCTAAGATCTTACATGTGTTCATCGGCAGAATCTTGGTATGATCCAGGGCTTAGGGTTTAGGGTTCTGCAGGGACTGAAGCATCCCCCTGGTGCCAAACCTTACATTGGGCCTGATACATATCAAGCTTCCTCGGCGCCCGGGCCTCTGGGGAAACCCCTCTAAGCTCTATTCCCGAAAACCTAAACCGAGTGGATTCACAATGAGGCAGCGGGATTTTGAGAGTTTCTCACCATAATCCCGACAGACTCCTTGATTGGACCCCTACTTGGAGGGTCATGGGGACTTAGCAAGTAGGTTAATAGCCCCAATATTCCATGTAGTAACTCTAGTTATCCCCATTACTAACCCACTTACTACACCTAGAAGCTCTTCATCTTCTTTATGTGTCTCCATGGTCTCTCAGGTACCCCTAAAACCCTGAATCCTAAACCCTTCAAGCCCTAAACCCTAAACCCAAACCCCTTCAAGCGCTAAGTCTTACACCCTAAGGGTTTAAGGTATACGGTTAAGGGTTTAGGCTAAACCTTCAAGGTCTCAGCTCTTAACCTTCACGCCCTAAGCTCTGTTTTGAGCAGCCTTACCTTCAATTTTGAAGCAATGGGCTTCTGCTTATCGTCACCAACCGGACGCTCCCTCAGCCTGACGTGGAATCTCTAAACGGGCCACTACGAAGAGGTTTCGGGTTTAGGGTTTATCTAGGGCATATCAGAATGTGTGGTGTTCCTTGCTATTTTTTGTGGGGGGAGGGGAGTGGCCCCAAACCTAAACCCTGAAAGGTTTCAGGTATGCAGAGGTTTGAAAGTTGTAGCACATAGGGAGTTTTCTCGAAACCAGGGCATCGGGGCTCTTACTGTTGAGAAACAAAGTTTCCTGAAAGCTGACCTTTAACTCCGTCACCCTTCCTCACTTTAGCGCGAAGGGGCAGCACAGTCGGGAATTTTCCACACGGTTTAGGGCTTGGCGTTTAGCAGTTCATTCAGCCCTCCACGACGATAAACACAGTTGTTGACACACTCCAGAGCCCATATCCCCCTCAGCCTCGGCCATCCATTGCAAGCGCATGAGTCCGATGAAGTCCCGTATAATATAGTCCCTGCATGTGCCTCTGATTCTTTGAAAGCCTTTATCTACTTTATGAGGGGAGGTTTTAATCAGGGTTTTGTGAATGTATGTAAGGTTCCTCGCGAATGTTGGTGGGTGTATACATGTGGTCTCCGTCTTGGAGGACCATAAACTAAACCTCTTCCATGTATGCTTCCTAAAAATACCGCTTCCAATCGGTTCCCCCACCCGCATTCACCCCTGCATGATAGCAAATGTTTCCCTAACGTGATGGTACCATATACGTATATATATATATATATTTGAGAAGCTGTTCTCTAACAGAGAAGATGTTCTCTAAGGGGGTAAGCTCTTCGGACGCGGGGCTCCCTTGAGACCTCAGGCAGTACATGGGCCAAAAGACGCTCTGGATCCGAAGGAGACCAATGGGCTCAGGGTTTAAGGTTTAGAGTTCAGGGGCTGCGGGGAGGTGGTTAACTGGTTAGGGTGCAGGGTTTAGGGTTTTAGGGTTTAGGGTTTAGGATTTAGGGGTTTGGGGTTTAGGGTTTAGGGGTTTAGGTGGGTACGGAATCAAGGTTAAGATTAGATGTAGGGACAATCGTTGAGGGAAGAGACAGGGCCCTGCATTCCCTACTACCCACCAGTGAGTTAACCCGCAACCCTAAGCCCACAACCCTAAACCTTGGGTACTGCCCCCCCTCAGTAACCTCAGTAACAGTTGGATAATAATTGTAATATGGTCATATATAGCCCTTGATAGGACGACTAATATAGACTGTTACTGGGTGAGGGCAATACCCAACCCAAACCTTAAACAGTAAACCCTAAACCCTAAACCCTAAACCCTAAACCCTCAAGCCCAGTTTAATACCCAACCTAAACCTTAAACCGTACGGTGGCATTTTGAGTTTTGGGATTAGGGCTTTATGCCTTCAGGACTGCCTGCACCGCACGGGCAGGACAGCTTATGTCCCAAGACCCATTTTAAGAAAGCTAAAGAGGAGAGTATTGCTTGTTTCGGGGTTTATGGTTTAGGGGTTTAGGTCACTCTGGAAGCCTCAAACCCGAAACCCTAAACCCTTAACACTTTTTGTTGAGGCATTTGGGTTTACAGATTCAAGAAGAAGATAAGGCTCTTGTGTGAAGCATGGCAACCCTAAACCCTAAGCCCTGAGCCCTACTTGGAGGGTCAGGGGGACCTAGTAAGTGTTTAGGGTTTAGGGTTTAGGGTTAATAATGGAAAAGAAAATGGAAACTGCTATATATAAATATATAATTTAGACTTAGGATTGAGGGTTTAGGGTTTAGGGGGACTTAGTAAGTAGGTTACTAACCCCTATAACTCATATAGTAACCCTAGTTATCGCTATTATTAACCTACTTACATTAGGGTTTTCGGGGTAGGGTTCAGTGTTTTGGGGGTTGGGGGAACGTAGTTTACTGATGGGCAAAGAGCGATGTCCTCCACGGATAGCAGTATTCGCGCGAGAACGAAGTCGAGGGCTGAGTTTGATGGTCCGGTCCCAGATGTCCCTAAACCCTAAACCCTACCCAGATGTGGAAGAGGGAGCTATTAGAAGAGGCAGGTCATTGTGGACGCGGTTCAGGCTTAGGGTTTGGGATGTAGTTTCCTGCAAGTGTGCTATGAAGGGATTTTATTGGGAACCCCAAACAGGGAACCCCAAGAATATAGTAGGAAGATAATAGAATATAAGGACCCTGGTAGGTATATTCCTATTATAATCTTGGGGTTCCCTGTTTGGGGTTCCCAATATAGTCCCTTCATGTTAGAGATGAAGCATCCCAGAGAATCAGAGGGTGAAGATGCGCAATGTAGAATGCGCACCAGCAATGGAGAATACATGGAAAAGAAGCCGGAACCCTAAATCCTAAACCCTAAAACCTAAACCCAAAGAAGTGGAAACGAGACTCATGTAGGGGCTCTTCATCTTCAGCCGTCTAAATTCAGAAGTGCCTGAGCCAACTGGAGCCAGTATCTTCAGATGAGTCCTACGTACATATGGGTTGTTCTCAAAATCATGGGCCCCTTTTGGTTATAGATTATATTGCGGCACCTAATATTTTGGGGTACCAAAACGGGACCCTTCTGTTGGGAACTACCCATATACTGCTATTTTCAATTTGGGTTACTATAATGCCAGTATAGATTATGATTACAGCATATGTTCTGACATGCTATTATTCCAGATGATAAAGCTAACTACAGCGCTACTTAGATCGAAGAGCACTTGGATGCAACATTGTCCTTGAGACGCTGTGCCAAGACTGGCCCCTAGACCGCTAATATCCTAAGTCTCTACAATGCTCCCGAATACTCCAAGCTGGTCCCACAGACTTGCCCTAAACCCTCAACCCCAAACCCCAAAGTGCAGCATTCTAGTTTTGTGACAGCTGTGGCTTTGTCAGAGCTACTTGGAGGTCGGGAGACTGAAGGAAGGTTATGAATAGGTGGACCCCCCGCCCAGCAATAGTGACTATAAGGGACAACGGTGATTATATTCGGATCCTTTTCTATTCCTATGATACCACTACTACAGGGTGGGGGCCCACCGATGTTGAGGAATAATTGAGAATCAAACGGAGGAGAACGTGCAAAGTAACATGAAAGCTACTATTTAGGGTTTGAGGGCTTTGGGGTTTAGTAGGTTGATAGCCCCTAAAAGGCCAGATAGTAGCCCCACTTCTCCACATTCTTAACCCGGTGCAAGCATGGAAAAGGTAAAGAAAGTAGGAAAACCCCAAGAGTCTTTCTGAAAAGGCAGAGTTTATAGGAAACCCAACACCCCGCAGGCTCTGGTACCATGTCTTTTCTTGTAAAGGACATGTAATCATGGTGAGAATGGTCCTAGGTTTTAGGGTTTGGGCATCAAAGTTCCAAGGTGAGGAATCCCTTGTTAAAGACGCATGGGCGGCGAGACATGGGCCCAGCACATCCACAAGAAGCAGGATCCGCAGGATGCACGGCAGCTCTTTCGTGCTCTGTGCGATGAGATGCTGCGGACCACTCGCATCCACTGAACGAACCAAATCAACTTCATCAGCAAAGTCAAACTGCTGCCTGACATGAAGCTTTGGAATGGCAAGTGCACCAGGGAAAACTGGGTTGCTGTTAAG
>CAJNIZ010035002.1:1493-31023 GCA_905231905.1 Symbiodinium pilosum
CAGCAGCCAGCAGCAGCAGCAGCAACAGCAGCAACAAAGAATAAAAGCAGCAGGCCCCAGCAGCAGCAGCAAAGAATAGCAGGCGGCAGCAGCAAGAAGAAGAAGCAAACAGCAAGCTGTAAGCAGCCAACAGCAATACTAGCAGCATTAGCAGCACTAGCAAGCAGCAATGTCATCAGCATGAGCGACAAAAAAGTAAGCAAGCAGCAAGCTGCAGCCACAGCGGCCACAACGAGCAGCAGGTGCACACAGCAGCTACAGCATCAGTGGTGACAACGGCAGCAACAGGCCGCGCAGCAAGCTGCGCTAAAGCATCGCCCCACGAACAAAGCACTCAGCAATAGCGGCCGGCCGCCACAAGCAGCAGCAACTGCAGCAACATCAGCCAGAAATCAGCAACAGGCAGCAAGTGAAGCAACGTCAGCCAGCAGCTGGCAACAAGCAGCAGCAGCAGCAGGAGTAGCAGCAACAAAGAACATATTCAGCAAGTTGCACCCCCAGAGGCAGCAGGAGGCAGCAGGAGGCAGCGGCAGCAGCAGCAGCAGCAGCAGCAGCAGCAGCGTCAGCAGCAGCAGCGTCAGCAGCAGCAGCCGGCAGCAAGAAGCAAGCGGCCCCTCCCCCCAACTCTGCATCAGAGTTACGCTACTTCCGCTTCCCTAGCTAGATGTAGCCCATAGCACACCAATGAAGGATTTCAAAACATAAGCCCGAGGAGCTTCCATACAGCACGAAGAACTGCTTCAGCTTGTTGAGGAAGCTGCGGTTTCGAGGGGTATTTAATTCAGTTTCAGGTGTAGGGTTGAGGGTTTGGGCTTTGTTGAGTGTAAACCAAATACCTAAAGCCTTTAACCTTTCAAAAGTTTGAAGTTTGAAGGTTTCGAAACGTGCATCCCAGTGTTTACGTTTGAGGCTTCAAGGTTCAAGCTTCACGTAGATGAGAAGATTATTTGGGAAACCTGGAGCGGTGATACAGTGGCAGTTGCAGCCGCGTCATTCTGAAGCAATCAGGAGCAGACGTGGATTATTATGGGCGCTTCGGCTTTTACTAGGCCCCCCAAACAAAAAGGGCCCTTCAATGCATGGGAAAGGCTTTACAGGGGACCCCCTAACAAATTTGGGTTGTGAATGAAACTTGCTGAATCTCTTCCCCACATCGACCGTATGCAGATGTACGGCCTGTTTAGGTATTCTACCGCCGGGTTTTTTCTTCAACAAGCTCAAATGTCAAGGCCCGTTGGTGAAGGGGGGGGGTCCTGAATTGTGGGGCTTTTGGACGACATTATTCAGCTGCCACCAATAGCTGAATCGAGCGAAACTGGGCGGCGAGCCTATGGAATTTCATGTATCACCCTGCCACCTGAGATACAGAGCCTGGAACTTGAGCCCAGATTCAACCCGATCCAACCAAGGTTCCACAGGCAAATCCCCAGCATGTGGGCCAGCAGCAAGATGAGGATGCTGGGTCTTTTTTGGAAAACAAGCTTCTTTGCAGGAACACGTGTTGCTGGATTAGTTGCGGTCGTGCTGACCAAAAACGCTACAGTACTCGCAACGGGGGTGAGGGTGTAGGGCATCATTCTGAAGCAGTCTGGCGCACACTTCGTGGATAACCAGTGTTGGGGTTTCTCGTCGAGCGCAAGTTTGTCCAGGAGATTCCAGGAGACGTGCCGTGAAGAATGGCCGGGGAATCCTTTCAGCAACTTCACGGCACTCAGTGGTGCGTTATGATGCTTTGCGCTTTGAAACTTGAACCGAGGTGCCTCGCCGGGTAGGGGGTGTGGGCTTTTGAGGGTGAAGAGTGTAATGAGAATAGGGTGGTTCAGGGTTAGATCCATATTTCGAGCTTAGATGAGTTGTATGTCTAGCGTTGCTGCGATTTTTATACTGCACAATTCAGGGTTTGGGGCTTAGGCTGACATCAGGAAGTGGGGAATCGAGTTACCACAGTTTGTGACATGCCCGACTCCACATGAAGAGAACCTTCGATACCGAAACTCTCAAGCAATGTTTAGGGTTTGAGGTTAAGGGTTTAGGATTCTGGGGTTCAGGATTTGGGGTTTATTGAGGGTTTCCACTAAGAAGCGACGTACCTCGACACGGGGGTCGTGGCGATGCGCCGCACTAAAACCAAACTCCCACCCCAACACTACGCAGTCCTTGCTCTGCAGGGTTTCAGGGTTGGTCTTGTGGCTCCGGTTTTTTGCTTTGGGATTAGGTGCTTTCATTGCTTGAACGGAAGATTATATGCTCATACAAAAGCTGCCGCTTGGCCGGTATTTTGGTTCTATGTAAATGTTCCCTTCGGGGCTATGCTTGCGCTCGTTTCTAGCGGGTACAAGGGACCTGTGCTGAAATTTGAAGGGAAGACCTGAGTCCATTGGCTTGTTATCACCGGGGATGTCCGGAGCACCTCCCCCATGCCAGAAATCGTCACATTTGTGATGAGCCAAGTACAACATAGTACAACCTTGTCTTGGAGGTAAAGAGATGTCTCAAACGTTAGTTCCAGCTGGGACGCTGTGACATTTGACGGAGTCCGCATAGAACGCTGGCAAGTGTAGTTTCAGGCGGACAAGAGGTGGTGGCGGAAATGCAAAGGTTTGTTGAGATCTTCCTGCGCCCCAAACCATACGAAATGCTTAGGGTGGAGATTGCAAAGGCCTTGGCATGTCCTATGGTGCTCTCCCTGCCCCGACAAACAGGAATGTCTCGTCATCACCCCTAAGCCCGAGGCTCCCTCAGGTGTACTCTTCACGCCTAGGGCCCCTATGGGTATGTTTTAAAAAGGTACAAGGTCCCGTAAAATCCCACCCCCGAATCTAGAAGGCTTTTTGGTGTGGTGTTAGCGCCCAGATATCTAAGCTTAAAGCTGGCATGATGTTCGTAACGGATATTAGTGTAAGTGTCGCTTATCCTTGGTTGTGTGAATGCGCAGCTGTTAAATGTCCCCAACTCTAAATCAAACAAGAGTATGTCTTGACCACGCACCTTTGGGTACACAAGCTATTCTGTCTTCGTCGTACAGGTGCTGAGCTCCTAGCCTTTAATCGATCCATTCCTGTGTAACCCTTGTGTGTTGAAATTGCAGGCTACCCAGGACTTGCCCAGAGGAATCACTAAGCCTGTCGTTGCTGAAGCCCTGCGGGTCAAATTGATCTCCCTGCGGGTCGAACTGATCTGGCGCCCTGATCCTGGCAAAAGTTTTAGGTCTGCATATGGTCAAGTGCTTGGGGCTGAGAGCTTGTTGGGGGTTGGGCTAGGTTTTTGAGGTAGCTTGCAGGCACGGCAGCTTTGAGATTTTCTTTTGTCGATGCTCTCAGGGCTGCATTCCTAGATGAGAAGCCTTGTATAGCTTCTGCGATATCCCATTTGAGAGCTTACTTGAACCCCTCCGCCCCAGTGCTTGGACCTCACGCCAAAGTGAGTGTACTTCTGAGGTGCAGCACATCCTTCCCTTCGTGGAGGCTGAGAGACCCCATCAAAGAAACAGAAGTTGGAGGCCAGATGGTTGGCATTCTGTTTATGATGTAAAATAGAACCGTGAAGAATTACTAACATGAATGTGGTGTAAAGATTACCTGTATTATTATGGCAGGGGGTAGCGCAAACAGGCCAATGATAATGATAATTACTGAGGCTCCGCATTATGTATTCATTCGCTTCATATTTCCCTTGATGCAAAACTGATGTCGATTCAATTTTGTGTGTTCTTGTCCATCTGATTCTCCTGTATGCCTCAATAGTATTGGTAATCATGTAGGCCCCTGCGGTACCTGCAGCTTCAGAGATGAAGTTATACAGGCGGTTGTGAAGATGGTTGGTCTTGTTTTACCGTCCAAAATTGCGAGGCACAGCATCAAGAAACATATTACAGGGGGCTCCCCAAAAGGGACCTCTACACATGAGAAATTCTTGAAACATGTAGATCCGTACAGCTTTGAATGCGTCTTCTGTATGAATAGTCCCACTTCTCGACCTCAACCGCCGCGGATGGCAGATCCTTTCAGCGGTTGAGGCTTGGCGTGTCTGGGCGGAAAGTTGAGATGTGAAGGACCCTCATCCTGAATTCTTTCACACCCGGAACCCAGAATCTCCAAGACCCTCAAAAAACTACCTACATAATCATACATACTCCTATATGGGTCCATTTTCTAGTCATTTGCAATTTTACTTTCCATTTGATTCTTGGGACGTGGGGGGCTGCCGCATACAAACCATGCAGTACTAATTCACATGAACTGAGCTTTCCGCAGCATCATTCCAAGTCCTCAAGGGGAATGGGTCCAGTACTACAGAGGATTGGGGAGCATTGCGAGTACTAGGTTACCTATCCCGCTTGGACCCCGCCCCCCACCCCCCCCAACCCCGCCTGAAAGACATGATAACATCCATGATGCCCATGTTGCACCCTCCTCTGCTGCCTCCTGCTTGTGCTGTGACAACGTACCAATGAATCTGCAGAAGCGCAGTTCGTTGAGGCACAAGATGGGTTTTAGAGAGTCGCTTTGAGGAGGCCCCCTCATGAGCTACTTGGTTGCATGCCTCCCTTCATGATACGTATTGTTGTACAAGGCGGAAGGAGAATATTGTACATAACGGGGTTGCTTCGCTGCTCGGGCCCGCCTCAGCCCTTCATGATCCTTGTGGTGACACTCAAATACCCTGCATGATCCTAAGTACCCCGAACCCAGGGACTTCTGGTAGTCCGGTATAGAAGAAGGGTCATAAGCAAAAACAGTGGGCAGAGCACGCACAGTATGTGGAAGACGAGCCCGGTTTTGATCTATGAGAATACAGGTCTATGGCTTTTTGGTGGGAGTACTTGCCGCGTTTCCACGCTCATGAATGGCTGACTGCTTTCATGATCTTTGAGGTCTGCGCCGTCCCCGCCTTGCTCTTCGGTGAAGTCTCGGTAATCAATCGCAGCCCGCGCGAGGAAAAAGAGAATTACAGTCTATGTTCACTCCTTCCCAAGCTGGCACGCATCAGTAACCCAGTCCGCAGAACACAGAACTCTCTCAAATACCTGAGGCCATTACGGCTCTATCTTGCGGTGAGCTGGCTAAGATGTCAGGGTACCGGGGTGATCGCCGCGAACTTTCCGGCAGTGGCCGCAACGTGCGCCGCGAGCCAGAGGTGAAGTCTCTGCGTCCCCTGGGCGTCACCGGTCCTGGGGGTCCTGCCCGACGCCGCGCCTTGGAACAGAGCCCCGTCACGGCATTCCTGCGTGAGATCGGGCTCCCACAATATGCAGAGGCTCGGATGACGACTCCACCCATCCATGTATTTTGATCTTCAAGAACCTGTTCAGGTTCTGCGCGACCACGGCTTTGATGATATGGACACCCTGCTTGGCATGGAGGAGGAGCACATGCGTGATGCAGGCATGCCTTCCGGCCACATCGTGAAATTGAAGAGGCAAGACACATCTAACTCCATTTCATGTGCCTGTCATGTGTCGCGGCCACCTGTGGCTCTGAGCTCAGGCGGCTGCGCGACTACGCTGAGACTTCCAGCCGTGCCCCAGCTGCTCTTGCGCGTGAAGCTCCACTTCCGAGGGGACCTTCAGGTGCGCAAGCCTGGAGCATGCAGCGGCTGTCAAAGCATCACTTTCAAGTCTGTCTTCCAGTGAGGTGCCCAAATCTCAGCACATGCTCCCTTTGTCCTCCTGCTCGGTTGGAGAAATGCTCCCGTGATGTACCTGATCCTTCATACACCTCACAGGGCAGTTCTGCAGGATTCGGCAATGGGTTGAGGAAAACAAGCCTGCGAGTTGACCTATAGAGTTTACTAGTAGGTCAAGAGCCCACTGTGCCCCCACATTTTAAGAGTCTGACTTTGTTGCTTTGATTTTTGCACCTTCACCATATTGTCGTTCCCGTCTTTTGCCTGTTCTTGCTTGTCAGCTACGCAGTTGAAACGGGGTAAGACAAGGAATGCGTAGGCCAATATGCATGAAACTCCGATCACTCAGATGACGTCTCGTTGAGTTCTTTGCTTCCATGAGCAACACCGCTCCACTGCACGGCCAGTGGCCTCATGGGTGTGCCACCTAAGCCATGTAGTCCGCGTATGAATCACGTTCGGCACGGCCTCAGCCCCAAAAGAAGCTCGAGCTTTGGCAGGAACGACGGTCGCCATCAACTCCAATGCCATGACGACGGTGCAGATGAGCTGGCTTCAGGTGAAGCAGTTGGGCACAGACGTGGTCGGTGCGCTGTTCTACAAGAAGTTCTTCCAATTTGAGCCTGCAGCAAAAGCCCTATTCCCGCTGAGCGTGCGCCTGCGCTACAAAGATTGGGACACTGATGAGGAAGAGGGCGGTGATCCAGAAAACTCGCCTGCCTTGAGAAAGTTGTGGGCAAAGTTTATCACCGTTGTGGGGAGTGCCGTTGCCGGGATTCAAGACTGCGCAAAACTGGTTCCAAACTTGCAGCAGTTGGGAATCCGACATGTGGGGTATGGTTTGAAGCCAGAGTATTTCAACATCGCGCCTCAGCTGCGCTTCTTACGTAACGTGTTGGGAGCAGGGTCTTTCACGGTTTCAGCATACAAAGTTGTTTACATGCCACTTCCTCATGGGCTCTGTCTAAGGCAGGAACAGTTCTGATCGAAGTTCTGGCTGAGTGGCTGGGTGAGGGCTTCACCAAAGAAGTGGAGAACGCATGGGTCATGGTTTCCGGCTTTATGGTGGCCACGATGTATGCCGGGTTTTCATCAGCTTGTGCTGACATCCGCGCGAAGGAGTTTCAATTGAAAGATCTCTCTCCCAAGCAAGGGTCTGCTGCAGGAAGTGTCACGGACAGCACTTCGTTGGCCTCAAGACAGATTACTCCACTAGACAAAGACGCGGATGATGCCAAGGATGGTTTTGAAATTTCAGATGACCTCCCAACGATCCTCACTTCGCCAGATCGGTTCAATCAGTGGGACGAAAAGCCCTTTCCGTAGTTGACAAGGGTGCCCTCTCATCTGTGCGTGTTCGAAGGTAGCAGTCGCAATTTACAGCCCAACACTGGTTCTGCCGCGATGAATTCCAGTGTGGGGATGGGACACCTACCAGCGCGCACGCGCAGCTTTTCAAACGAGGACGGGCCAACATGATCCGAATTCCACCTGTGTTTCGGCATCTGGCTGTGATAATGTCCAGATGGTATGCATGCCCAAAAACCTTGCAAACTATTGGTACCATAGCTTGGTACTTGTTTCAAGCAGTACGGCGGCAGGTAGTCGTCGCTGATTGCTTTTGTAGAGCTTTGTTGCACCGTGCCGGTGTGCATCGTGCCTTGATGGCAAAAATTGCTGCAGAGCTGTGGATCCATGCAGACTTCGGTAGGAAATCAGGATTCGTGTGCATGGGAGAGGGCCTTCTTGAAGCGTCACGAACGGCAGTGCGGCGGATTCAATGTTCGAAAGCTACTGAGGCTGGTGCTGTGGCCAAGATGCTTGTCGCTTGACAACATCAATCAATTCCCCAAACAAATCTGCATGCCTGTGGAATTGTATGAAACAGCTTGACAGAGTGCATGACACATCGCAACAGCGCCTTCGATGATGTCCAGCGGTACAGAACTGGCTGCAACGCATTCACTCGTCCCCGTTTGGCTCAAGTCCTACTGGATTGGCATGAGACGTGCTAACCCAGCACTCGGCCAATTCAAGTCATGCCCAACCCCAGACTCTTCCTCACAAAGTTGACGCAACTTGAAGGGCATGTACCCAAGGTGCAAGCACAAGTCAGATGAACCAACGAAAGAGACAGGACAGGCAAACTCAGTGGAAGTCATGGCTATTGCTGGTTTACATAGGCAGACAAGCTACACGCCCAGCTAAAGGCTCAGTATCCGCATTGAGACCACCGTCTTGGCATCCCATGTCGCATGGCGGATTGATGCTCCATGATTGATGCTCCAAAATACCCGGGGGCGCACCGTCTTTGCCTTCCAGCCCAAGCGTCTTCCCAAAGACGTGGACAGGCTGGCTGCAAAGTTTCCTTGTGAGATTGTGGGCACACCGCTGAACAGGCTTACCTTCTTCAAGGGTTCCATCGTCCGCAAGAAATCCCTAGGCTTTCAGCAGCTCTGGGGCAGGTTGGATGGCTTTCAGCAAAGCCATCATGTTTGGGAGGCCCAACAGGGCTGCCGGAGGATGATGCTGAAGCCCAGAAGGCCGTGTGTCAGCATTCAGGATAGCTTGTCATTGCACTCCTCCATCAAGATTCTGCCAGTCAGGTCAGTCAGGTGGAAGCCGAGTCGTTTGAGCCACCGCCGCGCGGGGTGGAGGCCGGATGGCAACGGGCTTGTTGAAGTACTCTGTTGTTGACCAGCTGCTGAAATCCCAACATGCAGGCCGGGCTGTCGCGCTCTGTTTCCGTGAACGACTTGAGGCACGCCAGAGTATGTGACATGATGCACCTGCAATTTCTGTTGAATGCTCAAGGTCACGGGTGCAGCGGCATCGCTCCTTAGACCCCGCGCTGGTTAAAGGCCTGTCTGAGAGAGAAGTTTGTCGAGAGGTCAAGGAGCTGAGCTTGGCAGGTCCGCAGTCAGAAGGACAAGAGGTCTCGGCGGCCAGGCTCTGCAAATCCCTGCATGCTGAGGAATGATTGTTCCCTGACGTTTGAAGCGCCAGGCACTGCCCACCTTCACCTTGTAGGCCTTTATCAGCGAGATTAGCAGAGGCAGAATGCGGGGCGCTGAGAAGACCGATGCTTGCGGAGTGGCAAGTGGCTGCAGGCACCGCCTCCTCTGCCTGCTTTCCCTGGCAGTTGGAAGTCTGAGGACTCCGGTGCTGCAGAGTTGACATGATTTCAAGTTTGAAAAGTGGAGTCAGTGAAGCTTCGTTGCATCGCATGGTCAGACATAGGTTGATGCGATGTATAGGCTTGCAAGCCTGAATCCGCTACAGGAGGCTTCATCTTCAAGGGCAGCCCCAGAAGGTGGCCAGGGTGCAGCATGCGTGTTATTTGCTGTTGCGAAAGTCAGATTGAACTTCCCCGGTGAATTTGTGAGAATTTGGCGGCGCGCAGAAGATCTTAACTTGCGTAATTAGGCGTAGACGGTCTGCTGCTGTGCCACCTGTGCACTCTTGGCCTTGCTAGGTGCAAGCCATTTCTCTGATGCGGGGGCTGGTGATCAGTAGCTTTCTCAGAAGAGGCCTTTGAGAAAGTTTTCATTTCGAAGCATCAAGGTCTGCACCGAGAATGGCGGCAGCAGCAGGGAAGGCGAATCACATCCTGCGCTTCTGCGCTGCAGCATGGATCAACAGATGCACAAGCCAGTCCATTGCTTGGAGGCGCTCCTGCGCGCAGCAATGGAGGATCCAGGCAGTGCATGTCGGTATGCTGTGCTTGTGGCAGCGCCATAGCATGCAGTGGTTCAGCTGAAGCATAGCTGGTTTGGGAAGGAAACCCTGCAGCTGGCAGCGCCATGCGCCGTTCCCCGTCCATGCCCTTGCCCAAGAGGCACCGTCTCCTACATGTCCCTATATATTCCTATCCGTACACATTCGCAACACTGCCCAAATCTGCCCAGTGTGCCAGGCCAATGGTGCCTTGTGAGAAGCGACGGCCGCGGCCTCGCACGGCAGGAGAGGAGGCCCAGGCCACAGAATGCCCCAAAATCCATTTGAACCCTTCTTGATGAGTTTGACAGTTGTTGATCCTGGGCAGGTTGGCGAATCTGACGCTTCGCCAGCATCTTCGCACGCAACTGCGTCAACCAGCAGTCCTGCAAAATCTGCCCAGGCGCGTTGTGCACTTAGCTACAGCTTTGGTTGCTTGATAATCTTTGGACGAAGTGGATGCCAGGCTCCGGCTTGCGGCCAAGTTTCTGTGGCAAAGCTGCGGGGGGGATACGGCGGCCACATGATCGCGCAGTCAACTCCGCAGCTGGCTTCAAGCCATCGCCCGCCTCCACCTTTGCCACCGCCAATTCCACAGCTCAGGCGGCCTGAAGGCAGGTTTGAAGTGAGCATCGAAGCCTAACGACAAATGAGTTGAAGCAGCCCGTAATCCGTGCTCTTGATTAATAAGGGCGCCCCGGGCCCGCCCCTGTATTAATGCAAAAGCCTCATCAGGTCAGGGGCCCCAGATGCCAGAAGGAGATTTCAATTGAAATGGTGTCCACGGAACCCCGATTGGGGTCCAAGCAATCTCAATATAACTTGAAATAAAATCCATATGAATCTTATTGAAATCGGACCCTTATTTACTTAGGGTTTGGGGATAATTTTCTACAAATCCAGGGGGTTTTCGGCCCAAAACCGGCCTCCGGCTTTAAAGTAGTCTTTGACCCTCTAATTTGGCAAGAAGAACTTTAAATCTACGGGGTTTTATTAAATAAAGAGCACGGATTCAGGATCGTTGTGACATGACAGGTCAGCCTCATTCAACTCTCCTTGCGGCTGCATCGGCACAGGCACATCCAGACTTGTGCCGCCTGTGCTACCTTGGAGCCTTCTTGTCTTGTTGTTGCCTCCTTTGTGCAAGGCTTCTCTTCTCAGTCCGATGCCAAGTGCCCGCCGCCCCTCCCAGAGTGGTTAAATTGGGCGAAAGATTTCGGCAGTTAACAGCTGCCTCCGCCCTACTGCGGATGTGAATGTCTTCCGCGTGAGGTTTGGTTTGTTCATCTAGTTCCGCAGGCGCTCGTGCACAGTCCTGCAAGATGCAGGATCTGGCCGGGCGGCTGGAACAAGCATCTGCAAATGCCCTTAAAGTGCATATGCAAAAAGCCAAGAGGTTCTTTTACTGCCGCTCGTTGGAGACTGCATTGCGGACGTGCCTGCCTCTCCCTCTCAGATCCTAGATGATGCCAAGTTCAAGCAAACGCTGCACACAAGACAATACAAAGACGGTGTCTGCAAACATCACAGAAACATCATCTAGACATCAAAGCAACAACTTGAAAAGCCTCGCGTCCTGCATCCTGCACTTATGCTTCTTCGCTCCAAGCGAAATGCGGCAGCATGTCTTCACAACTAGGCTCGGGCCGGTTGGGCAACTTGAAGGGGCCCATGAAGGATGTCACGCGTTTGCTGCAGCCACGGGTCAGGTTGGCTCCCGCGCAGACATGCTGGCTGCCTCGGTGTCGTGCAAGCCCCGGACAGATTCTTGCACATAGCCTGGCTAGGTCTAGAATGATAGCAGCTGCTAAAGAGAAAGTGGATGGATGTGTTCGTAGGTGACTGTTCGTCCAAGGAGCCAGAAACAGCAAGCATTCTATTCTGTGGGTACGAAGGTGCTGCACTGGCAGCCCCTCTGACCCTGAGTTGTCGCCACTTCAGCCTCACAGCAGCATTTATCTCATTCATGAAGGGCATGCCGCTAATTCATCAGTCAGGCGATGGCGACGAAGTTCCCAAGCACATAGGATATGCCCCTCGATACTTTGACTTCAAGGCGCGGAGTGTTGGCCAGTGAGTGGTTAGGAGCCAGTGGTTCTCAGGCAGTGGTGCTCCAAATTTGCTAAGATGCCATGAGCGGCTTAGCCGGTGCACAGGGATGCCTGCACATTCTTGCGAGGCCTTTCGAAAGGCGTCTCCGCCTCGGTTTCTGGCAGCCTGAGGTTTGCCGGGATACAGAGATTGATCAACTTGCTTCTTGCTTTTCAAGGCTGAGGGAGAAAAAAGAAAGCCTTTCCGAAGCCGAGCTTCGGGAGGCCAAGCTGCTTTTCGACTGTCACTTGGGTCTGTTCACCCAATCTGCTCATGTAGGTGAGGCGAGAATATGCGCTGCCTCCTCCAGAAGGAGAGAGCACATCCAAAGTGCGACTGCTTCAGCTGACTGCTGCAAGTGTGTTGCGTTTGCTCAAGGATGGACTGTGCTGCATTTCTTGGAGAAGATGGAGTTTGGTGATGGAGCGGAAGATGTTGCAAATCTGTTCGAGCGGGGGTCTGAAAGAGGAAGGTACACAAACTTGCAAGATGCATTAGTGTGGCACCGCAGGCATTGGAAAGATTTCATCTCCATGTCAGCTGGAGATATTATGAGAATCCCGGTCCACCACTTAGCTGGTTACACACGAGCTGCTTTCGCCAGCATGTCAAACCTGACAGGACATTACTGCGGAGCAGCGGCGGCGACTGGACAAGTTCATCACCTTGTTCAATCACGGTCTCTTCCTCAACCGATCTGCCAAGCAATTGGCCTGTGCTGCTCCGGCCAGCAGCCAATGTTGGATTCTCTTTTTTGTGTAGAGGCCTTTGGCCCCGGGTGTCCGCTGACGAGTTCCATCAGCGCTTCGCTGGCAAGCTGCTTGCTCGCTGCCCAGACATTTCTGGCTCTGCTTGGAATTGTTGAGACAGGATTCCCTTGGTCACTTTGTCGAGGAAAATGAGGGCAAGCCATGGACGGAGGAAGATGACGAGCTGCTATTACAGCTTGCTGCGTTGGGAACCTCATGTAGAAGGGCTCCAGAAAATTCTGCATCTGCCTACTACCAGGCCCGGTGAACAAGGTGGCTACGATGCAAGCTTTGGCGACCCCTGGCGATGCACTCAGTCTTCTAGATTGAGCTGATGCTTTCTTGTTCTCAACCGTGCAAGGGTTTATATCTCCTGGGAGATGCAACGGCGGGAGGCACTAGCCCTAGATCTTGCTTGAAGCATGCTGTCACTCACAGACATGGCCTAAGATCTTAGACAGAGAGCAAAAGCCTCCAGGACGACGTGCAGCAGCGCTACCTTGACCTGGTAGTTCGCGGCAAGGAAAGGGCTGCGCGACACGAGCTTGCCATTACCAAGGTGCGCATAGATGTTGAACAGAGCATTGGGAATTTGGGACTGATGCAAAGGCTTCCCGGCCGCTGCACATGCATCGGAGGCAGCGTGCTGTGCAGAGCAACGTCTCGGTCAAAGCTCCGCTGGGCAGGTTTCGGATGATCCCACCGGATGTGTATATCGTGCCCTCCCAGGATCATGCGCACACCTGAACCGTGATTCAGCCCTTGCATGTGCTTCTGCTGCTTTCGCGAGACAGTTCCGACAGCTCCTGGCAGGACAACTTTCCACTAGCTGAGTGGCTCGGATTTGCATTGAGACGTGCATGTTGCTGTTTGGGACCTTCCTTGATATTTGCTACCGGGCAAAACGTACCACCGACCCGACTAAGTGCCGTGCAGATGCAGGGTGGGGCAGCTTGTGTAGCATCAGCAAGCCCTAGCTAGCCTAAGAAGCATTAAGAAGCCACAAGCACCAGCTTTCGCCAAGGCAGACGTTTGAGCTGCCAGAGGCCTTCAAAAAGTATCGTCAAAATGACATCTTTTAGGCCAACTGTTACGACGGGACACCGGTGCGGTTAAAGGTGTCCCAACATCCCGGGCAGCTGTGTGTGCTTTCATCGTGCGCCAGAAAGCAGGGTGGACAGCTGTTCGATGCAGTCAACAGGCTCAGGCATGAACGATACGTGCTTGCCATGGCCAGCAAATCGAAAGACACCTGTCTGCGAGCTCTGCCACTTACTCGGGCCCGATCTAGGAATGTAGTTGAAACTCAGAGGCTCCTGAGGCTCCTCAAGCTGACTTGGCCCAGGCCTCAGGTCCTGGTGTCGCTGGGCCGCTCAAGGCGCTGGGATCCTCGGCTGCACAGTTACTGTTGCGCTAAGATAAGCTAAGTCTGCAGCCTTTGGAAGCGTGCTATCAGCTGTCATGTGGCAGATTATGAAACATCAGGTTGAAGCCATTGCAGAGCTAGAGCGAGCTCTTTCGGCAGTATCCTTCCGCAAGGCCTGGCACTTCTGTACCTGACCCTGATGTCTCTGGATGTGAACTGTGCCTTGCGAGGCAAACCGAGCATGGCAGCTGAGCACACACAGAGTCTATGTGAACGCCGCGCTGACCGCCTGCCGTCTCGGCACAGCTTGGCAGGCACACAAGAGGCCTTTCGGGCGGGACGACGAATGAATCCTTCTGGGGCCAGGCAGCACTGGATGGCTTGCGCCAGCTGATCAGCTTGGGAGGCAGTGTCTGTAGCTATATGCACGGTGCCAGACGGTCATGTGCATTGCACTGGCTTCTTGAGTGAGATTTGACAGTGACATTGAAGATTGCAATTCCGTAAGAGAGCAGCGTACAGATGTTGGCCTGCTTATATACTTTGCTTGCGAGTGATTAAACATCTTTGGCAGCTATCGCATGAAACCGTAAGCATTTTGGTACGTATACACGGCCTGTACAGGTGTCGCTGTTCAGAAGCTAGCAAGTACTGTCAGGGTTGCGACTCTAGAGTCTCTAGAGTTTCAATGGTGCAGTTCTTGGGGAGGCCACGTGGCGGGCATCTTTTCGTTCAAGAGTAGAGATCTGGGTAAATGATGTTTGCGTGCTGTCGGACAAACTATAGGTTCCTGGGGTGCTACCGGGATGCGCAGAATACGGCCGAAAATCTCTCATCATTGGTGCAGCAAGTTCGAGTCCATCATGCTTGGCCATGCCATTCTGTAATTTGGCAACAAGCTGTCTCTTTCAGAACATGCTGGAACCCGCTTCATGCATGGCGTTGCACCACCTGGTTCCCTGAACGTTTTGCATGTCTTTTCCACTCCAGTCCTGGACATCTGCAAACTCTGCCTGCGGATGAGATTCATGTGAGTATGAGAACCAAACGGCGCAGTTTCCTTGGTGAGCTGGGAACCTGCAGGGTCACCTGACCAAGTCTCCTTCGCAAGCTGCATCTTAGTCCGAGCCCTGGCAACTCACCTTCCCGTTGAACCTTTGCTGCGCTTGGGTCGCTTGACCATTTAAGGCGATGTCCGGGACTGAAGGCGGGAAGGACATGCAACCTTTTGGCTGTGATTAGCACTCGGAGGAGAGGACGTAAGAGTCTGCTGCTAGGTCGCTGGGGGACAGCTCTTGCGTTGATGCAGGCCTGAGGCTTTCCTACTAGGCTGCCTAGAGCAAGCAAAGAGACGCGGGCAGGCCATGCCTTACCATCGGCTTCACATGACGACTGGAGTCTTCAATGCTGCTGGCTTGTTTGCTGATGCAGTTTTTATGGAGGCAAGGTGCTGGCACCTGCAGGCCACAGTCGGTAAAGCAACGTGTGAGAATGCCCTGCTGCCCAGGCCACAATCATTTGTCTGCATCGTTCTCGGCAGTGGCAGGTGGGGCGGCAAACAGCAGGTCTGAAGTCTACATTAACGTGCTCATTTGAAAATCTGGTCAGCACCCAGCAGTCAGCTGTTTTGCAAACAGGCTGCTCTCTGGGCCTTGCACGAGATGGAGCAAGAAGCAGGATCCAGGCTCAGCTAGGCGCAGTCCAGATGCTTGCGTGCAGTACATGTGGTTCCTAACAGCTGCTAAAGTGCCCACTGAGTCCCTCCAGACTTGGTTAGCCGACGTCTTAGTGGTTCTTGAAGGTGCCGTGCCCGCTGTTGTCCGGTGAACTCGAACCCTGAGGCCTGAACTCCGTAATGGCCGCCTGCAGTGGGGCCAGCCGCTGGCAAGCAGCCTTAGCCGTGCTCAACGAGGCCAATGCCCACATGAAGTGGTGTTAGAAAAGGTGATCTTCGCGAGCCAGGCACGTGGGCGACGGGAAGTTGGACCACTGCCCTGTGCTCAAAATAGCATCTCACGGCACGTTGCAGATATTTGATAGCCTGTAGTTGTTTCAGAGGTCGAATGTAAGCTACAACACTACAATGGTGGCCTGCGGTCGCCTGATGCTCAGAAGTCCCATCTGTTGTGCCACGCCTCCTGTGGCTAGAGTAGAAAGCAAAGGCGGGAGTGCTGGATGGGTTTGCCGTGCAGTGTGCTATGAGCCCCAAATTGTGCTTGCAAAGCGTGCGGGTTGTCAGCATGCACCCGCTCTGAGCCCATTTCGTTATTCCTGCAGAGCCTTACTGGCTGCTAGATTTCTGGCAAAAACGTGCCGTGCGGGCTGCCAGCCCACGGCTATTGTCCCGCCTTTATGCCTCCGAAGCCGTGCCGGTTGCGTTACACAGACAAACGCTCGCCTGTGCCTTCTTGTCTCTCACCGCGGAGGTTCCTCTTATTTTTTTCACTTCCACTAGCTTTTGTGTGATCTGTGGTGATCTGGGTTGCTTTTGATGCCAATAGGGGCGTTTGTGCAGGTTCCTTCAGTGCTCACCTCCGAATTTTCAAGCTGATTGTTGGGGCCCGTGACACGATTCGCGGCATTACGTTGCAGCGCGCGTGGCATATTAAACTGCGCGGGCTTTCTGCCTGTGATTTGGAATTTGCGACACTGACTTGTTTAAAAGTTGCTGGAACAGACCACGTGTGAAAGGGGACGCGGGCTGCGGCTAAGGTGCTTCGCTTTGGCATGCCAGTTTGTCACTTCTGGAGGACCGACGCCTTCTCCAGTAGTCGCTATCTTTCCTACACATTTTTCTTATCTCATGGCTAAGCAGCAGCTGCCAGACCTTGCTTTGCTGGCAAGCAATCCGCTTTCTGACTCTACAGTGATATGCATGGGCTTCCTGGCTGTCGAGCAAGGTCCTGGTTGTGTAAGTGCGCAGGCTGCATAACAGGATGTAAGTCCAGGTCAAGTCTGAAGAAGCCACAGTTGTGGAGAGTTCCCAATGCACTTCTGCAAGGAGCTGCGACGTGGCCTTACATCGCGAGGCAGCGTTGGGACGGCGCACAAGCCAGGAGCTTTCATGTTGAAACTATTGGAGGCGCAGGGCCGGAGCTGGAACTGCGTGATGCTCCCGTGCTTTTGTGTTCTTCTCAGAGGGAAGTAGGGCACCCTGCTAGATCCATGGGACAGTGTGAGATGTTTTGGCGCTTTGCCTGAGGGCCGTTGAAGAAAGTCAGCTGTCCGATGCAGGCAACACATTCTTTTCAGCGGCCCTGTACTTCCTACTTCACGACGTGGACAGGCCCTGATTCTGTCATCCCCCACCTTCGGCCTGGCAGTGGCCCTGGGACAGGAAAGAGACTTTGAGCAGGTCATCCAGCTGTTTCGGCTAAGGTTGCAATGCCGTACTGGCGGGCTGCGACCGAGCATCACAGTGGCTTAAGGCAGGACGCGTAATTAAGTGTGAAAGTCTTCGGCCAAGATTTTGCTTCACTGAGCCAGGCCCTGCATTTACTGGCAGCGATGAATGTCGAGGAGGATAGCGCAGTGAACGAATTCTTGACATGGCTTGAACTGGATGGTTATGGTACCATTATCGTACCAGTCATGACACTGACCGCCGTTGCAATGTTACGGCAAAGTGGAGAAGCGCGTCTAGTTAGTCAGTCAGCGGTCAAAAAGGTCGGTCGGTTGGTTGGTTTGAGAGGCCAGTTTGACGATTCAGGGTCCACATGTAGGGGTTGCATGCTGCTCCGGATGATATGGCTTGTCCGCTGGGCTGACGAGGACTGGCCAAACCCAGATGCTGGCTCCCCAGGCTTGATCAGACTTTATAGCATTGGCAAGTTGTTAGCTCAAAGGTCGTCAGCTACAATGCGTGCATCAGCGCGTGTGAGAAGGCCTTGCTGTGCAGCAGATGTTATAGCGATCGAGGGGCAAGATGCGTCAGTTCACTATGAGGCTACAAGCTGGATATGGGCAGCGGCCTTAACTGGTGAGCTGTATGTTAACATGATGAACGCTGTCATGCATCACCGTGTGACCATCCGCAGCATAGCCAAGGCCATGCACTTGTTCACGTCGCTTACGTCGCTCTTTGCCAAGGCAAGCAGTGGCCAGCGCACCACGAATGCTTGGCAAATGCTTGGCGAGCTCTTTAAGTCTTGCCCAGGATGACGGGCAGCCTGTGGCTGACGCGATAAGCTTGAACAGCACAGCGCTTGCGCTGACAAGGCATGCCGATGCATGTGGCTTCTGTCTCCTGCCAAGACTTCCACGGCCACCGCTGTACCTGCCAGGGCAACCCGATGGCAGACAGGGATAGAGCTCCTCGGCAGCTGCCTCGAGAAACGTTGGAACAACCGAGTGATGGCTTGTGGAACTCGCTCGGAGTCCGCCAGGTAAGGCCAGGCAGTGTGGCTCACCTCCGTTGAACGCTGCATGCTCAGAGCTACTGCCTGTCTGGGTCCTAGGGCCAATGTCCTCTTTCTACTTGAACCCATGAGCTATGATAAGCTACACCATGCGGGCCAGCAGAGTTTTACTGCAAGCCGTGTGTAAGCGGCTGTGTAGCTGGGGCCTGTGGAGGTGGCCTTGCATATCCACGTTGCAGCTCAAGATCAGTTGTGGCAATGCTCTTTTCGTGAAGTTACACGGAATAATGCTGTTGAAAGCGACTGAGAGATGATGTGATGTTGGTGGATTGTTACCGTGAAGCTCCATGCCTACTGAACATAATCAATGGCCGGTGAAACACGCAGAAGACTCCACGAGAAACATTCGTTGCAAGACTTGCCAATCCGCGCGGGAGCTCTACGTGCCTTGAATTGGAGATCGCAGGCATGTGCAAGAGGATTCCCCATGTTGCGCCATGTTGAGCCCGATACGGGCTCAGACAATGAGACTGAGACAGCACCGCGCGCACCATTTAAATCTACTTGACTTACCGGATGCCAGACATCACAGAGCATCCAGGCATGCACTGGTAATTTCCACACTCGACTGGGGAATGCTTGATCAAACTGGTCGTGACAGGTTGGAAATTGCTTGAGACAGCGTCGGGAGTTCATCCGCACTGCACAAATCCATACAAATACCATACCGGCTACTCGCAAGATTTTCATGTCTTGCATCTTTACAAACGCAGCCTTCAGGTGACAGGCAGGCCGTCAGCGAATACTTTTGACTCAGTGGACTTAGTCACTGACAGTTGCAGCAAGGACCCTGGACTTGGGGTATGCCAGCATTGGTCACGACAACTTTCTATGCAGCTTGTACCCTTTAGATTCTCGCAAGTCCGACTTGCAAACGGTGTGCTTCAGCGCATCAGAAAAGTCAATGCGGTTTGCAGAATCCCAGTGCTTCGCTGGAGCAACCCCTGCGACAGAAGCAATGGATCTGCGCCACCAGCTCACACACATGTCAACACTCAGAACTACAAACACTGATTGTTTGAGACATAGTGAACCTACTTGAGAAAGTATCAGCCTGCTGGAGGTTGGAGGTTTAAGATGCAGTTGTTGAGAACGGCTGGCTTGGAAACATTTCTCACAGTCCCAGATAGGCGAAAGGTTTTTCGACTCTGAGGCCTCTGCAAGATCCGCAGCGTACATCTATAAAGTTGCGCAAAATGCTCGAACCCATGAATGTGCATTCCAGACATTCAACAGCATGTTTTTTCCTCAGGGGTAGTGTTGACGATAAGTAGAGAGCTATGCATGAAGACACGCCAGCTGTCAGCCCGTCTTAGCATCAGCTTGCAGGATACACAAACGACTGGTTGGAAATCATCAACAGTGGCCAGTCTTTCCCAACAAGCATGTATAGCAGCACCCTGCGTGCATCCCCTTCCACCCGCAAACGACAAGGACTGCTCAGAGCAATGAGATCCCACAGAAGCAATCAACCGACAATTTGGCGGCCGCAACAGGGGTTCTATAGGGATAATGGAAAAGAAGATGGAAGCTGCAATATAGTATATTGGGACCACATAGGGAAAATGGATAAGAACATGGAAACGATTATAGACTAAGCCCTAAACCGTAAACCCTATAGTATGCGCGAGGTACTGGCATTCGAAAGCTATTCACGTGGGTAACATACTTGGGTTATATGGGGTAATATGGGTGCTATCTAGGGTTAGTGTAGGGGCCATATGGTTGTATATAGGGGTCATATAGGGGTTAAGATATGGGGTTATTAAGGTTTCATTTTGGGGTTGCTCTGGAGTTTTATAGGAGTTGTGTAGGGGATACATACGTAGGGTTTACGTCAGAAGTACACAGGAGAAGCAGCCATCACGGGCCTAGAAGTGCAAGGACAACCGCGTGGTGGTACCAGCAATAGCAGGGATAGCAACGTGGGGGTTTCCCAAAATTAGGGGTACCTCTTTAGGGGCCCTGTAATACGGATTACTGTATATTGTGCTTTTTTGGGGGGCCCTTCTATGTAGGCAGCCCACCATATTGAAATTGAAGTTGCCTTGATGCATTCTAAGGCCGTAAGCAGTTTGGTGATCGTTTCCGCCTGTGGCCGGGGTGGCTGCTGGCAGGGTGCGCTCTGGCCTTAGTTGCAGCAAGCCACGAATGCCACACTTCTACAGTGTACTACTGACCTAGCCCCTCTACATATCCAGTATAATTACAAACCCTCTATAAACCTAAACCCCTGTAGAGATTACATTATGCAATGCCTTCAGGTTTGATGAAATGGATGACACACTGATGCTGATTTTTCCATGTACTTCAGAAGTTTTGATTCGATGAGGAAAGCCCCTGTGCCAGGGCAAGGGTCAACATTTTGGAAATTACAAGGAATATACAGCCATTTCGTCCTCCATGTCATCCATTCCAGACCGGATGACGTTGATGGTTCCAGAAGGTTTGTAGGAGCATCATCATGATTCAGGAGGTTGCGTAGCACAGTGGTAAGGGATCCAGAGTTTTCGTAAGGTACCACAGGGTTGTTCACCAATTGCCAATTGTAGGGCTGTAGAGGCTTGGAACAGAACAGACATCTAAAGGCTGTAAAAAGTGTCATACACGGGCCATAGCAGGGTCATACGGACAACCTTTCGATGCAATTTCGAATGCTGGAAGATTCATGTATGGAAGGTTACAATGTTGAGGGGCTCAAAGAAGCAACATGAAGGGTGCACGTACGGAGACCTTATGTTTTGTTGGAGAATCCTCAACATTCTTCAAAAGGGCCGGCGAGGGATTTCTGGGCTGGCTGCCTTGACCATGACTATGGAAGCTTTGCCCATCATGTATTGGCAGCGATTGGACTAACATTGTGGAAAGTTCTTCTGTAAGACTGTCAAACCGGTGTGCCGAAGAGGCTGTGGCATATGTTATGTATGTGTCATTTCAAATGAGACCATGCTCTGACAAGCTGTACTGCACGTAAGGTGCATGACGTGGGCATGAGTTTGTGAGTGGGAATCTCGGAAGTAAACACTGCAATAGGCTCTTCGAGCTCTTCGAGCACAGTGTCCGGGCCTTGCCTTGCTGTGTGTTTTGTTTGGTAAGTGAGAGCATTCTAAGGTACAACGGCCCATGAGCCATGACCTTGCGACGCAGCAGAACATCTACAACGCCGCCTTGAGTGCTTGCGAGCAGTCACGCCGTTGGAAAGAGGCAGCTGTTGTGGTCCATGGGAGTTTGCAAGCATGAGCTGATCGCAGTTGGGTGGCTGTGACGCGCATCAGGCGCTTGACCTACTTCTGCTACGCAAGAACTCGCCGTCATGTGACCAGGCGCCCGGTCATGCACGTCTGGAATCTGGAGTCGGGCCATCAGCCTGCCTCCTTTGCAAGGTAGCTATCAACACTGCCGCAAGTGCATGTGCTGTGCCACATTGGGAAGTGGCTCTGGAAGTACTCCATGCGCTCAGGCCCGTGTGCGTCATTGCAACACAAGGTTTTTCATGCCTTATTCAAGTTCAAAGTGCTGCCAGGCATTTTGAAGCTTCAGATCCTGGAGGCATGGTGAACTCCACGATGTGCAGGTGTGTGAGATTTCAGAATCTAGCTACGCGCCACAGGTGCTGCGGGCTTTGCTTCTGTGGTTCTCGTTCTGCACTCAGCGGCGGCTGCTGCGATGTGTCTTTGCGCTGAAATCTTGATCTTGAGGGCTGTTTTGCAGCGGGAGCCTGGGTAGCAGCTGGCGTCTCAAATGTAGGTGAACCATGGATCTCATGAGGGAGCGGCTTGCAACTTGCAACCTCTGCAGCTTGAGGCTGTGCGCTTGTTTGAAGGATGCAGCCGGCAACGAGGCAGAATCTGACCATCCACGATACTATGTTGTACTATCTTATGCTTTAACATGGTATGTTACAGATTATAGTATATTATGCTATAATACTTGTTATAGTATATCTTATACGGAAATCTCTTATAATGTACTATGCATTATCGTAGACTATAGTATGACATAGTACACTATTCGATGGCACCTGGAGGATGGTGGAACAAGGGGCAAGCTGCCGCCCACATCGGTGGCCTGGCTGTGGCGCTCCTCGGGGCCGTGCAGTCCTGCGAGACTTTCTTGCAGGCCTCCAACCAACCAGCGGGGATGGTAGTTTCCATTTTCTTTTCCATTCCCCGATATAACCCCATCTGTTCCTATGATTGGGGTATCCTGGTGGCAGGATGTTTTGTTGCTGGGGGTGTACAGATGCAGGGGCAGACGTTGTATCGCCTCTTCCAGCAGCTTACCTCGCCTGACCTCGCCTCAGCTGTGGTGAATAAGAAAGACTTGGATGGGTACGAAATCGTCCTTGATGAGGGCCCAAGCGGCGCACGATTGTTGATGTTCGACCTGGCAAGACCTTTGCCAGGCTACGAAGCTTGGGTATCTTTGGGCGAAGCTGGTGGAACCCCTTACTCTAGCCTTGGCCAGGTGTTAAGGATGAAGGCTTCCGGGCAGACGTGTCCGAGATGCTGTATAGGCCTGGTGAGGGGAGGTGACGGGTTGCTGGCATAGTTCGCGGGACAACTTCTCCAGGCATGGGTTGAGCCGGGGCCTTGCTATTCTCTCATGCTTGTCACGTTCGGAGGCCGTGAGTTGAGCCGTGGCATGTTGGCTTCAGGTGATGGACATTCGTTACCTGCATGTCGAAGGCTGACAGCTCGACTGCCGATAGTGCTGGTAGGACTGGTAGGGGTCCTCCTGCCCGGCATTGTAGACAGCAACTCCGGCTCGTTTGTCCCTGCAGGCTGCGGTCAGCATCCGCATCCGCTTTGCACAAACTTCGGTCTGGCGGGACCTACCAGTGCGCGGGCCACAGCTTTACAACAAGTTCATACACCTGTGAGAAAATACTTGCTTTTTTGCGCTAATCCCAGGCCTTCCTGACCTTGAGCGCCAGTTTCTGTCCGGAACCCTCACCAGAGGGATGCTTCAAGGAGCTGCAAAGTCCTCCATGGCTCTATGAAAGTTCAGCGAACATCGGAGGACTGGCCTTGACACTCAGGCAGGGAGCTTTGTTACAACTTGGTGATGGCTTGGTGTGCTTATCCTGTCAGGTCTCAGACGACCTTGCTTGTATATGCAGCAAAGACTCGCGCAGACAAACGAATATCTCATGCGTTCGAGGAAATGTTCTGCGTTGCTATACTGCTGTCAGCTGTCCATGCAGTTGTCATATGCCCGTGAACATGCAGCCTCACTAGGATAAATCTGACCTCAGTTGCCCTGCCCGGCAGTTACCTTAAGCAAAGAACAGGGAGGCCCGTCAATGAGGTCGTTGTACAACTATTGATTCCAAAGACACCTTTGAGACATACAGTACGGCTGAGCCAGGCTCAATACGCCAGTGGGCATCCGAGCATGACTGAAAAACAGGTCCAGATCATGTAAACCAGCAACACCTCACTATACCAGAGAACAGCCTTGCAAGTAAAGCAAACTAAGCCAGATCGTCCTGATGGCGAAGCCTGGCGTTCATCCGGATGCCGAGGACACGCATTGACACATAACAACTGTGCGCAATCAATCATGCTCTGCTGAAACATAGCCAGTCTGGATGCTACTTAGGGTTCAAGCTGATGAAGCCGGTTGAATATGGGACAAGTGTGATGATCAAGGAGCTGCCGTGGCGCCGCTTGCGACGAAGAGCTGCTGTAGCGAAATCATGTCTGCTGCGCTCCGCCGTGGCTGCCTGCCTTCTTGGCGGTGCAACTCGAACCGTAGAAGCTCAGGGCCCAGGTTGGAAACCAGCGGACTGCAGAGTTATGCTGTACACCAATCGCACCTAGATTGAATGTGACAGCTGGTGCACATCCTGCTGCATCATTGGCAAGGTCCAGAGCTTTACTGCTGGGCCGATACTTCAGGCCTTTGCTGCCATAAAGCCATCCATACTCCAGAAGTCAGCTGCAGTAGTTCTGCCCCTACAGCTCAACAGTCACCTGGCAGCCCAAGCCTGGCTTGGACAGGTTTGCAGAGGTGTGCGGCTGCAGGCAGCTTGAAGGGAGCAAAGTCTTGGAAAATCAGATTTCTATACCCAAGATGCTCAGTTCGGAGTAGCCTGCTGTTGTCTGGCAGGCTCCTGCAACAGCTGATGATCGCGTGATCTTAGCAGAGAGAGGGCCCTTCTCTCGGAAGCGATTCTCAGAACGCGGGTTGCCACATGTCGAGTCCCAGGTCCGGTGCTGAAGGTCGCGAAAAGGCTCAACGCTGCTGGTCCAAGTGTCGAACTTTCTTCGGGGCTCTGGGCTCTACCCCGCTGCCAGGGCCGATCTATTCAGCCTCTCTCCTGGCTGCAGAAGCCCAAGCCCCCGACGTCAAGAGCTAAGGTCGAGCCCATGAGATGCTTTGCACTTGTTCTTGAGAAGGGCATTTGAAGGTGTAATAAATTCAAGCTGGTACTTGTCGTGCTCAGGCTGCCTGCGAACCTCTTCAAGCCCAAGGAGAGTCTCTCGCAGACCTTCCTGGCAGACCCGAGCCTCGGATTGAGAAAGTGCTGTGTGAATTCCTTGTGACAGTTCCTGAAGCTTACAGGAACTACATCTTCAAGATGGGCCCGCCTGCCTGAGCTTCCTGCTGGCCGTGGTAGCTGTTTCCTTGTGGCATGATTGGCATGCGCTTTGCCAGTTTCGGAGATGGATGACGAGTCCGAGGGCGGCAAGCGGGTCGTTGAACTTGGGTCCCGGCCCTGTGTACCACAGACGTCTCCATGTCAGCTTAGAGCATGAAAGGCCTGGTACTGGAGCCATTACATCTCGGCTGTGGCAGAGATACCCAGAGGTCTGGCCTGAGCGCTTAGCGGCTTACCGCGAAGCTGGCTATTCAGTGTATGTGGCAGATGGTGGGCATTGAGCTGGACCAGCGTGCCATGCGTGTCCTTGCGCAAAGCGTCCCGGGGGCCACCGTGCCTTAATGCAATATGCAACCTGACCAGATGTCCAGAATTAGGATGCGGTTTGATTTCGCAGGTCGTTCGCTCGGATGTCCTGCTCGTGAACTACACTAGGCTATCCGAGCTAAGAGGTGGTCCTCTGTCGATCGCCTGGGACTTGACGGTTCACCTGCTGCTTGCAGCGTTCAAAGAAAGGTGAGCATCTGAACAACAGCGGCTACAGGTCAGCAACCTTCCTTTCCACGTAGCCTCGCAGCTCCTGTTCACACTTGCTGACCATGCCGATGGAGTGCGCACTTGGCAGACTCACAAAGCGGGCTCTACTTGCATATGGCAGAGCTGTTCATGTTGAAGCGCTTGCAACTAGCAACCTTGCAGGTACGCAATGCGCACGTGATCCTGCAGCAAGAGGTGCATGCACAGGATTGTAGCTTGCCAAGCCTGTCCTTGTCAAGTCTTGTGTTGTCCTCCCACTTCCTGACCTTGCCACCAAAATGAGTCCTTCCATAGGAAGACAACCTTGTCTAGTCTAAAGCATTCCCACTCAGCCCCTGAACTGCAGGTTGCTCAGCGCATTGTGGCCAAACCCAATAGCCAGACACTAAGACAACTCATGCGCTGGCAGGATCCGGCAGGATGTTGCAATTTTTGCATTGGCTGTCTCATGCGAGGCAAGAAGTATGGCATTCCCAGCGTGGTCTTCCAGCTGTGCGCTTGCACGTCTTGATGCGGTGGTCGTTCTTGCTACTGTTAGTCCTCAATGTAGGAGTGTGGAGAAGGTACGCTGACCCCAAGATCTTGTTCCACTTGCCACCCACTGCATACTTTCCCAGACCGAACGCACGCACCTCAGACGCCCAACAAATCTCATGGTAGATGATGGGGGTCCATGGTCCACCTGCCTGTAGGGACAATTCTCTTGCTGTTGGGCGGAAAGCAAAGCGTCTGAATGCTGTTCCCTTGCAACGAGCTGGTGTGCTACAATTGACGAACATCCGAAAGAGCACACAAGCAGTTTTGCTTTCATCCCGAGAGCTCAGTGGTCCTTAGTTGCACCTACGCTGTCTGACATTTCCAATTTGGGTAGGAGTTGGGGTGTTAACTGGCACAGCTGATGCTGCCTGCCCTTCGCAGTCTAAGTAGGAGCTTTGGGTGCGGCTCACATACTCAGAGCTATCTCCGCTAAACTGTGCAGCTAAGCTTGCAGATTGTGAATTCAGTCTGCAATCCCAATTTGGATTTCTTGGTGGCGTCTGTGATGCAGTATTAGCTTTGGTGCTAAGCGAATCCTGCCCCCCTGGGCTCAAACCACTGCAGCGGTAGCAAGATCAGACACAAGACTGTCTTTGCAGCTTCAGACCCGAGATCATAAAGCAAAAGTCAAGAATGCAGGTGTAGCCAGACGTAAGTCGTGGTTCGCTACAGGTAATGACCTCATACTTGAAGCTGGACTTCGAGGCTGCGGCGGAGCGCAGAAAAGGCAGGAATGTCTGCAGGAATCAACTTCAACCTTGTCGAGATGCAATGGGTTCAGTTTGTCTTGTGGCCTTGCTTGCTGCTCTCAGCTCTGAACGTTGATCCTCGCGACCTACGCAATCTCACCAATACGGTCTTCAGATACAGACGCAAAATGAAGCTCGGCATCCTGAATCGCTGAAGAGATAACAAATCCTCAGAGAGCTGCAGGAAGTGACATGCAGCTTCGCAAAGCCACCGGATACCACGACATCTAAGGATGTCGAACTCCTTGAGCCGAATTCTCTCTGCCGAGCCAGCATGTTCAGTTCACAGAGAGCAGTTTCCAAGCGTGTGGCAGCCATTGCGCCCGAATCAAAGATGCCAGTGCCACACGACGTTAATCAACAAGCTGCCTGAAGAGTATGCAAAGCTCCGTCCAGAGCAGTTCCCCACTCGGCCAATCTCGGCCACGCAAGCGCTTGCGTGAGGGATCTACACGAATGTAGTGCCCAGGATCGAGCCGTGGGAGTTTGTGCACCTCACACAGCTCATCTTCGGGAAGAAGGTCCCAACAGACTGTCGAGCATTACAAGCTGCCTTCTCTACTTTTCAATATCTGCATGCTCGTTACAGTGAGATTGACAGGAATTCCCAAAGTATTTCAGACGGGCTTGGCGCGGTGAGTTTGGACGAACGGTGGCGAACTCGGCCGTCTTGCAAAAACAATGTGTGCGCAGACAATCGCACTTTGCAGTATTTGCAGTGTGAGCGTGAGCCGAGGTTCGAGACTGATTAGACTCCCATTCTTTCGTTGTAGCGAACGTCAGAGATGTGGAGAAATGCTTGCGAATCGGTGACCCTCTCCTCTGCCTGGTGAGTGCACTTCTTGAATTCCAAGCTGCCAGGTAGACTGGCTCGGCGGAGCTGGGTGTGGCAAGCCCTAAAGCAAAATCTTGGCTCAGACAATGACAGGTCCAATGCAGCAAGCATGACTGGAAGATGCATTTGCCGATTTATCAGCCTAAGCCATCATCCACAACATCTACTCTGCTGAGAGAATTGCCCGCTAAGAAGTAAACCAAGTAGAGAGTGGCTGTTTGATTTGAGAATGTCAGGGGCGTTGTGTGGCTGTGCGATGACAGCCATGAGTTATGGCTGGCAGACCCGACCGTGATCGCTACGCCCGAAGCAGGAGCCGCTCGTATCGGGATCGGAGGGATGCACTAGGTCGAAGCCACGGCTCTGGCCATGGAACTTATGGCAATCAGGGCCACCAAGGCTTCAGAGAACGGCGTGACCGCGACAGAAACGATAGAAACGATAGAAACGATAGAAACGACAGGGCCGACAGAGGTGACAGGGGTGACAGGGACGCACGAGATGGCATGCGGAATGATGGTCTGCCGGCCCTGAGGCGTCCTGATCCTCGCAATGAGGGGAATGCCAGGGGTCGTCATGGACAAGATACCTCAAGAAGCTATGACAAGTATCGTCAAGATCCTCGATACAGCTATGGGAAAGGTGGACATCCTGATGACAGGCAGGCAGATCGCCACAACTATGGGGACGATCGTTATGCTAATCGGTACCCAGACCGATATGATGACAACGGTTGGGACAGATACCCAGACAGGGATCGGCCCCGATATTCAGAGCGCGACAGGGAGCGTGAGGATCGTGAGCGGTTTGACAGAGACCGCCGCGCTCCAGAGCGCGAAAGGCATGGCCTCCGAGAGCGTTCCAACCACGGCAGCCAAGGACGCCGACAAACGCCGGCATACCCGGCATACCAGGCACAGGACGAGCGAAGACACGGCGAAGAACGCCGTGTGGATCATCGCCCGGAGGATTACTACAATCCCCAGGAGGAGGTTGCGAACCGTTCCCGGAGTCACCGCCGTGTTCGCAAGGTGCTTGTCAAGGAAAGGCTCCTTTGTAGCAGATAGTAATCCTTTGGGTTTTGGAGACTCTAGTAACTTCCTGTGTTTCTCGGTCACTCTGCCATGGTTTGCTGGAGTGTCCTGCAGAGTGCACAGGAAGCCGCCTGATGTTCGTCGCATTCGCGACCGGGAGGATGGAGTGAAAGCCACGAGCAGAACCCCAGCAGCAGAATGGCACAATTGTGGTGGCTGTGTACCTCACGGCGTCGCCGTCAAGTGTATCTGCTGAGGTGGCAGGTTTCGGCAGGATGGCAGAGAAGTTCGTGCAGAGATGTCACGAGGCGAGCACGTCCAACCAGCCAACGACAGGCCGCGCAGGCCCAGACCTTTGATACATGGTCAGCTTCACATGTACTGCCAAGCCTACTGGACATGTCTCCTGACATGTCCAGGGCACGAGATGGGCGACCGGGTGAAAGACGACCGAAACCAGGAGGCAGGAGGGGTACTGTACTCCAAGTATTCTCTCAGTATGTGGGAGTTTCTCAAGAGTCGGGCATGCATAATCCCCAAGAAACACTCGCATGATACTATAGTTTTCCTGTGACCATTGATAGCACATGCCATTCTCTGTGAAGGGGTACCTATATTTTGAGAAACCCCCATTTGATTACTGATTTAGGGTTGCGTCGCTCAAAGTGACCTTGTGCCAGGTCAACACCCAAGGCACGGCCGAGCCGCTCGTGACGGCAAGGCAGCGACATGCAGTAACTGCTCTGTTCACTTGGCTTCAAGTTTGGCCTCCTGGCTTCGGCCTGTTCTCGCAGGCCCGGGAACCCGCGCGGTCTCGCGAGGAGGTGGCATTTAGAATTGGAACAGGATTTTGCCCTCCGGGTTCAGTTCCGGGGGTGGTTTTATATGGTAATTTACAGGGCTTCATGTTCTTGAGGGTCGAAAAAATAATTATTGGGAGTAGTTTCTGCAAGGGACCCTGGAATTCCTAACCATCAGGTACAAACATCTTCAGAAACGTAATTATGCTTTGGGCATGGATGCTGCGGTGAGCGTATGCAGTTGGAACACGAACGGAATTATGCTTTGGGCACGGATGATCTGGTCATCGCATGCACGTGGAACACGAACGGAAGTATGCTTTGGGCATGGATGCTCTGGTCATCGCGTGCGCTTGGAACACGAACGGAATTATGCTTTGGGCATGGATGCTGCGGTGAGCGTATGCAGTTGGAACACGAACGGAATTATGCTTTGGGCACGGATGATCTGGTCATCGCATGCAC